>CM040621.1:40996901-41260620 GCA_022817965.1 Solanum lycopersicoides | reverse complement strand
TTGACTCTCAATGCATGAATTTCTGCTATGCACGAATATTGACTCTCAATGCATGATTTTTTGCAATGCATGAATATTGACTCTCAATGCATGATTTTTGTAGTTGCTATCAAGCTTCTCAAAGTACTTATCAGAATTTTGAGGTCTTCTTCAAAATTCTGTCCCAGTTAGAATTTTGGCAAATCTCAAATGATCTTCAATCTTGACTTGTTGGCGATAACACCTCTATTGAGAATTTTTGAGATATTTTCAAAAATTCTGTCCCAGTTTTTATTGTAAGGAGAAATAATAATCACACTGGGTATATGACCGAGCCGTTGTGCCGCCTACATATCCTGTTGAGGCAGGAATCAGGTCAAATGTAGTTCCAATCTTGTGGATGATGAGTACTGCAAAGAATCTGAAAGAAGATCATCAGTAGAAAATGTACAATATGAACATGATGAAATAGGAAAATAATATCCCATGTGATATCCAATAGCCTAGAGATTAAAAAAAAAGTCAAATTTTGGGACGGAAAATCCCATGAAGTAAAATAGGACTCTCACACATACAAGATTAACCCGATTACACTTTTTACAATGAACAACTCAAAAGGCAAATTTTTTAATTTTTTTTTTAATAAAATTGAAAGATTCTTAAAAAGGTTTTAAAATATTAAAGAATGAGTGTTTGCTCACTTTTTCTTTTCTTTTTGAAAAAATAAAAAATATGATGAGATAGTCAAACATTCACTACAATTGGTACCAACAGTTAAGATTGCAGATAAATCTCTCATTCCTATTTTTTTGTTTTTTTTTTGTTTTTTTTAAGATTGAATTTAAACTAATTTCTACAGCTTCAAGTGGTACCTCCAATATACTTAAGGATCAACATGATCTGTTCATCTTGCTTCAAACAAAGGTTTTGAATTGTATCAATCCTCATGTTTCAAGTGCCCTCACGAAAAAAACTTGTCCTATTTCACACGTATTTGAAACATTTGATTTTAGGACATTTTGAAAGTGCACTCACACTCACAAGAATGTTCAATTCATACAACTGTGATACCATAGGCTTGACCCTTATGTAAATCTCCACTAATGTGAGAACATTCGGAATGAGATCATGTAGGGCTTGTCATTGGCTTGTAAAGTAGGCTTAGGGACGGGTAGGATATTTATTTGGGATAAAAGTGACTGAATTCCTCCTTGAGCGTCATACAGAATTTGTGCTCTTAATGATTGGTACGCCTTTGGCGTTAGATCCTCTTCATTATTCTCTGCCCTCTCAAATTCTGTTGAAATCTCATTTTTGACTCTTTTCCCTTCTTCTTCTTTTTTCTTCCTTTGTTTCGACTTCTTTTGAGTTCTCATTTTTTGGAGCTTTTCCATTTTTATTTTTTTATTTTTACCCTCTTTGTTTTGACTTCTTTTGAGTCCTTATTTCTTGGAGCTTTTCTTTTATTTCACTCCTTTCTTATAAATTTTTCTCCTTTTTGTTGGAGTATTTTCCTTCCCACCTTTCATTGACCTTGTAAGAGTATTTTTGCCTTTCTTTATTTCTTTCCCCTTTTCTTACTACTTTTCTCTCTTTTCTCTAGAGTCTTTGCTTTCTTGATTTTGGGATACTCAATATCTTTGCTTTTGATAATTTCAAACATGGATCTCCTCTTATAATTTGCACATTCTTGGTGCACTCAAGAAGGTTGGGCCAAGAGAGGATAGTGCTTGTAAGCACTCAAAAGGGTAGCGGTTAAGATGTGGTTGTCCAAAGAAAGGTTTCAGGCTCAAAGTGGGAAAACTAGGGATTAATGTAATTTGGTAGGCTTTGAAAGGCACAATCGGGTCAAAAAAGGCCTACAATCCTTTCTCAAACCAAACATTACTCAGGATTTCGCCTCGAAAACATTCAGGTCAAGTTCTAGATCAACAGTGTAACACAATTGAATTTTGATCAAAAGCTCACCACACAATGCACATGAAACATAAGGTTAGTTTTATTCTTATCTTGATTGCATGCAAGAGAATCTTCAAGCATCACAAAAGTACAGATAAGAGGTACCACTAGAATCTATAGTTTACCACAAAGTTAATCTTTTCCATCATATCGAATATATTTACATGCTCTTAACTGCATAGGTCCCGACCGAGCTGAAGACATGACTCTTAATGTATGTACACGTAATTTTTTTTTGAAAGAATGATTACCGAACCCGAGAAGGGCTGCCTACGTATCTCATTAAGATGAGAATCAGGTGTGCGTAGTTCATGTAGATATAACTTTGAAAATATTAACAAACTATTTTTTTTTTGCTTTTTTTTTTTTTTGGAAAAATAATACCGAACCCAAGAAGGGTTGCCTACGTATCTCACCGAAATGAGAATCAGGTTCGCGTAGTTCATGCAGATATAACTTTGAAAATATTAACAAACTATGTTTTTTTTTTTTTTACTTTTTTTTTTTACTTTTGGAAAAATAATACCGAACCCAAGAAGGGTTGCCTACGTATCTCACCGAAATGAGAATCAGGTACGCGTAGTTCGTCCAGATAAGGCATATAATAATTTAAAGATTTAGAAAACTCAAAGAAATTCCTAGGTCTAGCGCCACTAAAATTTGTAGTCATGAAGTGTTTTTTGACCCCCATTTTTTCCGCACCAATATGTTTTATAGTCCTTTAATCGTCAATATTTATACTGTCTTTTGAATATAACGTGCAAATTTTCACAGTAATTTCTACGTATACTCTTTTTGGATGTTTTCTCGGAACTGTCTCCTCCAAATTTCACGAGATTCAAACATTGATATGACCGTCCCCGACTGATGTCGGGGACGGTATTCCTACAAAAATATGAGAAATATGTGAGAGCAGGACCATCATGCAAAATAATAATAAAAATAAATTGGTGTCACCTCATAGTCAAATACTCCCCTAATTTATCGTTTTGACTTGATATAATTGAGAAATGCAAGGACTTTAATTTCACTAATCCTCTTGTCTCTTGCAACTTCGAACAAATAATGATTTCTGAATTCGGACATAAATCAACATTTCGCTCTGAAGAAGAACAACTCAAAAGGTAAGAGTGTTAGTTCTTGTTCATAATGGATAATGCAAAATATCACAAATAATGAATTAAAGACGTAAATACTATTTTAATTAAAGACAACCTGAAATATATCACATAGCATACAAATAATGAATACAAGTCTTATACAAATGTGCATCGAGTCTTGTGTCATGCTTAGTATAAGATTTTGGCTTCGCTCTACACTAGATGACTAAGAGTGGGCTTTGAATGACTGGGAACCCAAGCGGACAACTTAGGCTGGAACTCACGACAACCATTGGACGCATGACGAACCAATAAATTGTTGATTATTCCGAAAAAGGGCGAGTATAAAAAAGTCTGGCTGCGGTTCCGCAAACCGTCCTTTAATATACTATACATACATCAGAAATATGCCATGATATACAATGAAAATATACAATAACTAATGAATGAAATCAACAAAATATATAAGATATAATAAATGACACAACAAAAGAATAATATCCTCAATTTGAAGAGAAAAAAAAAAAAAAAAAAAAACACATAATGGTTAGAACCTCTATATATCCCCAGCAGAGTCGCCATTCTGTTTACATACCCCACTCTATTCAAATAGGGCAAAACGTCGCGGCAACTCGAAGAATAATGTATTGATTCAATTTTGAAAGTTTTAAAAAATAAACGAGTTTTAAAAAGAGTCGCCACCTAATTTTAGGAAAAAACTAGGAAACCATTAAATGATCTACGAAACCAATTGATTCTAGGTAAGGGGTTCAAATTATTTCGAAGGGAAGGGGTTAGGCACCCTTCGAAATCCACAAGTGTGGGTCCCGACTGAATTTATTTTTTTTCAAATTGAGGAGCAGATAATAATAATATACAAGTAATATAAATATGCAATATACACAATAAAAATAAAATAATAATATCGGCCTAAGGTTTGCCTAACATCGATATATACAAAATATTGAATTGAAAATATAATTCGAACTCCTTTCAAATAGCTTCAAGGAAGCAAGTCTTGGGTACCTGTAAACACACTTAGTAAAAGTATTAGTAATAAATAAATATGAATAAAATTGAATATATGAAATAATAACTTAAAAATATAAATCCGTCTTATTAACATTGGAGGCCTTGGAAATCGACGGTAATTTCTTCATCGGCCAATTTAACAAATAAACATATATAAACTTAAGTTAGA
Source organism: Solanum lycopersicoides (assembly GCA_022817965.1). Classification (NCBI taxonomy): domain Eukaryota; kingdom Viridiplantae; phylum Streptophyta; class Magnoliopsida; order Solanales; family Solanaceae; genus Solanum; species Solanum lycopersicoides. Next base: position 41,256,381 of record CM040621.1, on the reverse strand, counting down.
TTTCCGTCTTTTAAAATGGAAAGACCTCTAAACCCGACGGATAGATTTTTCATTGGCCAATTTAACAAATAAACATATATAAACTTAAGTTAGATTTCCGTCTTTTAAAATGGAAAGGCCTCTAAACCCGACGGATAGATTTTTCATTGGCCATTTTAACAATTTTAACAAACAAGTTATATGAACTTAAATTAGATTTCCGTCTTTTAAAATGGAAAGGCCTCTAAACCCGACAGATAGATTTTTCATTGGCCATTTTAACAATTTTAACAAATAAGTTATATGAACTTAAATTAGATTTCCGTCTTTTAAAATGGAAAGGCCTCTAAACCCGACGGATAGATTTTTCATTGGCCATTTTAACAATTTTAACAAACAAGTTATATGAACTTAAACTAAAAATTTCCGTCTTTTAATATTGGGTAGGCCTCCAAAACCGACGGAGAGATTTTATCATTGGCCAATTTCAACATATAAAATATATAATAAGAAAAGAAAAAAAAAATAATAACAATAATTCTTAGGCAACAGTGACAACACCAACACACAAAAAATGATGATTCCTTATCCAACAAACATTGATAAATTATTAAAATAAAGATGATGAATTCAATTAAGAATAAAATTCTACACTGAACTTTGACTCATTATTATGGAAAATATCAGAAAAAATAAAAATGAGAACTACTATTTAACAAACAACTAGAACAAAGAATACTATATATGATTGACAAAACACTCAATATAATAACAATAAAAGTTGGTGAAAATCCCTTTTTTGAAAGTCAACAAAATTCATTTCAAACAAATTATAAGCGATTGGATAGGAACAAACATCACAAACAACGACTAAACTAAAAAAATAGACTCAAAATCATTAATGATATGAAGAACCAAAATAACACTTATGTATGACTCCAAACAACACTAATCTAAAAAGAGTAGTGTATCACAAAATTATATTTACAAAACATCTAAATAAAGAAAAATCAATTAAAAAAAAACACAAACAATAATAACATCATCACCAAAATAATAAAATAATAATAACAATCAACCACCAACATTATAATGATGTAACAGTAACAGTAAACCACAATAACATTGAATAAATCCACCAAAGAAAGAAAAAAAAATCTAAATATGAATTTACACTCAAGTCAACTCATATTTCGAACAAGGAATAGACATAACGAAAATAAATAAATTATACTAAGAGAGTTAAGTTTACCGGAACGATAGTTTTCCGGCCAAATCTTGTTGGAATCAGTAGTGATTATGAAACCAGCGGGATGCGGTAGTTCCTTGTCGGCTTGAAAGGGGTTTCTTTCGCCAGAGGAGATCGGAGCTCGTTTATTGCTTATTGTTTCGGGTATTTGCTTTGCTCCGGAGTTTGTGGTTGTTCGCATCGTGGTTTCCTCGCCGGAGTTGTTGTTCGCTGTCCGAGCTGTTGGTTTCAGGTGAGAAAATGGGTGATGAAATGGAGCTCCGAGCTCATTAGAATGGCAGCAAGTTAATTACCTGCAAAATAAGAGAAAAAACTCGTAAAGGGGAAATGGGATAGGGAATGATTCGCTTTTGATTTGATGTTGTTGTTTTGGAGTTGTTGTTTCAGTTTCCAGTGGCCTTTTCACCGGAAAATGGAGAAAAAGAAGAGGTTTTGGGTTTGGTTCGCTGGTCCGCCAGGAAGAGAGATTCGTTGGGATGTTGCGTCCGATTTGTGGCGATTTGGTGATGGTTGTTGGTGGAAGAGGAGGGAGGGCACGAGAGGAGAGAAAGAGGAGGAGAAGAAGGGAGGAGGGAGGAGAGGCGGCTGGAGAGGGGAGGAAGAGAATGAGGGAAGCGGCTGCCAAAGAGAGGGGAAGAGAGAGATTAGGGTTGTTTTCCCCCCTCCTCCTCAAATTAATTCCCCAATTTTCATTTATCCACCACCAATTTTAACCTAAACAAATAAAATGCAATGGATCCAAATGTGTGGGCTTGAAATTGTAGGCCCAAAATTATTAATAGAATTCTTAAATTTTAATTTATATTTTTTTTTCCGTATTTGGCTAAATTTTAGATTGTGCTAAATTCAACATAAATATTAACAAATGTAACAAATAAAATGAATTTTTAAAATAATATAATAAACGTAACTAATGACATGTGAAATGCAATTTTAAAATTTTAACTAACAAAAATTCTAAATTTTGATAAATAGGGATAGTTATCGATAAACTTATTTAAAATTATATAAAAAAATTATTTTAATCTATTAAATAAATAAAACTTCAAAATTATGAATTTTTAAAATGTTAGGCCAAAATTGGGTGTCAACATAAAGTCTTTAAATATTGTATAGTTATGTAAGGTGTCTTAAGGGCCGTGTCCCTAATGTACTCTAATGTTGTTGAGTCTAAGATGGCAAAGAGACTTAAGGTCTATAAATGTATTACGCCTTATGTTTTATATATATATGAGATGAAGTTTCTAGCATATGATGTGCTATGAAAAGTTTTAAATTTTTCTTCTAAATTTACTATGTCAATGCGATGAATGATGACTATGGGCTTCTATAAGACCTCCGAGAGGTCAAGTACGCCATGTTCCTTCTAGGGGTGCTCCTTGTATGTGACAAAATTTATCGTGAATGTCCCTTCGTAATTCAAAATCTTGTCTTCCCTGCTGATTTGATTGAAATACCCTTCAAGGATTTTGATGTTATTATAGGGATGGACTGGCTTTATAAATATCATGCAGTCATAGATTGTAGGTCAAAGCATGTGACTTTTAATGACCCTACATGTTCACACATCATCGTACAAGGTGAGAGCTCATTGACATCTAGTATTATTTCTGTGACCTTGGCAAGAAAATTGATGTGTCAAGGCTGTAGGGCATACCTTGTTCACATAGTTGATAACACTTGAAGAGTCCTTGTATCAAGGACATAGATGTTGTATGTGATTTTCCAAAATTATTTCTTGAAAACCTTTCTTGATTGCCCCCGGAAAGAGAGGTTGAATTTCCCATCGAGCTTATTCCTGGATCTGCCCCTATTTCCATCACTCCTTATAGAATGGCTCGAGAAGAATTAAGATAATTGAAATCTCAATTGCAAGAACTTCTTGAGAAAGGTTATATTCGACTTAGTGTTTCTCCTTGGGGAGCCCCTATTTTATTTGTAAAGAAGAAAGATGGCACTCTTAGGCTTTGTATTGACTATAAACAATTGAACAGAATAACAATAAAGAATAGATATGCACTACCAAGGATTGATGATTTGTTTGACCAACTGAAGGGTGCTAAAGTATTCTTGAAGATCGATTTAAGGTCTGGATATCACCAATTGTGTGTTAGAGAGAATGATATTCCTAAAACAACTTTTAGAACTCGGTATGGTCATTATGAATTTTTGGTGATGCCATTCAGAGTGACAAATGCTCCTGCGGTATTCATGGATCTAATGAATTGAGTATTCAAGTCTTATCTTGATCAGTTTGTGGTTGTTTTTATAGATTATATTTTAATATATTCCAGAAGTAGTGAAGACCATGATAAACACCTCCGGATTATTTTGCAGATTTTGAAGGAAAAGGAACTTTATGCTAAACTTTCTAAGTGTGAATTTTGGCTTGATGAGTTGTCTTTTCTGGGACATGTTATATGAAGTGAAGGTGTGAAGGTGGATCCTAGTATGATACAAGCTGTTGTTGAATGGAGACCTCCCAAAAGTCCGACTGAGGTAAGAAGTTTCTTGGGCTTAGCAGGATACTATAGAAGATTTGTGAAAGGCTTCTCCATTATTGCCGTCCCTTTGAATAAACTTTTGAAGAAGAAAGTAAAGTTTATTTGGGATGAAAAATGTCAAAAGAGCTTTGGAACTCTCAAATCCTTGCTTACTCAAGCGCCTTACTTACTCTACCAATTGAAGGGAAAGAATATGTAGTGTACACTGATGCTTCTCACAATGGTCTAGGATGTGTTTTGATGCAAGAGGGAAGGTAATATCTTATGCCTCTAGAAAATTAAAATCGTACGAAACGAATTATCCTACTCATGATCTTGAACTTGCTGCTATAATGATTGCTTTGAAAATTTGGCGACATTATTTGTATGGAGAGAAATGTCATATATTCACTGATCACAAGAGCTTAAAGCACTTGGGTACTCAAAATGAGCTGAACCTAAGACAGCGTAAATGGCTTGAACTCATCAAGGATTATGACTGCATGATTGGTTATCATCCAGGTAAAGCTAATGTGGTTGCCGATGCCTTAAGTCGTAAATCTTTTGCAATCATTTCTTTGAATCCTTTGACATTGTTTCTTGAGTTAAAAGACATGAATGTTTGTTTTACACCTAATTCAAATGGTTCAGTTATTTCTAATTTGCGAGTAAAGCCAATATTACTTGAACAAGTGAAGGAAGCACAAAAGTTAGATGACAAACTTGTAAAATTGACTAGAGAGGTCCAAAATGGGGAAAAGCTTGATTTTACATTAAGAAAAGATTGTGTCTTACTTTATCAAAACAAGTTATGTGTCCCTAATGATGACAAATTGAGGAGGGAAATATTGAAAGAAGCACATACTTCACCATATGCAATGCATCTTGGAGGTACAAAGATGTACCAAACTATCAATGAAAATTATTGGTGGAATGGTATGAAGAGAGACATTGCGGAGTTCATTTCAAAATGTCTGGTTTGTCAAAAATTAAAGGCAGAACATCAAGTCCCGGTTGGTTTACTACTGCCCTTGTCGATGTTGGGATGTAAATGGGAGAGAATAACTATGGAGTTTGTTTCTGGATTTCTTGCACTCAAAGAAATCATGATGCAATATGGGTGATTGTAGATAGGCTAACAAAGAGTGCTCCCTTCTTAGCAATCAGTATGGATTACTCACTTGAGCTTTAGCCGAGTTGTACATTAATGAGATTGTAAGACTACATGGGATCCTGGTGTCTATTGTATCTGACCGAGACCCATGTTTTACATCTAGATTTTGGGGAAGCTTGCAGGAAGCTTTGGGTACAAAATTGAAATTTAGCACTTCGTTCCATCCTCAAACAGACGACCAATCGGAAAGAGTGATACATATTTTGGAGGATATGCTTCGAGCTTGCATTAAGAAGTTTGAGGGTAGTTGGGACAAACACTTGGCTTTTATAGAATTTGCTTACAATAATAGCTACCAATCAAGTATTGAAATGCCTCCCTATGAAGCCTTATACGGAAGAAAATGTCGGACCCCTCTTCGTTGGAATGAAATTGGTGAAAGAAAGCTTATTGGTCCTGAAATGGTGCACCAAATCGAGGACAAGGTGAAAATTATCAAGGATCGTCTAAAGATTTCTTTGGATAGACATATTTCGTACGCTGATCTAAAAAGGCGTGACATTGAATATGAAGTTGGAGATAAAGTATTCCTAAAGGTGTCTCCATGGAAAAAGGTTATGAGATTTGGCCAAAAATGAAAACTTAGTCCCCGATTTATTGGACCTTATGATATACTTGAAAGGGTTGGACCAGTTGCATGTAAATTGGATTTACCACCTGAGATAGAAAAGATCCAAAATGTCCTTCATGTTTCTACGCTTAGAAGATACCATTCTGATCCATCTCATATTCTCCAAGTTGAATCTATTGAGGTGACTCCTGACTTGACGTATAATGAACAACCCATCCTAATTCAAGCTCGGGAAGTAAAGCAGCTTAGGAACAAGAGAATATCCTTAGTAAAGGTACTTTGGATGAATCATTCTGGAAAAAAAGCTACATGGGAGAGAGAAGAAGACATGAGGAGACAATATCCGCAATTGTTTGGGGACTAGTCTAAGGTAAATTTTGAGACAAAATTTCTTAAAGGGGGAGTGATTTGTAACACCCCTATGATACTAGACCATGATTTGCATGTCGAAGCATCATTGCTTAATTACTATAAGGTGTTTTATTCTCATTTTGGGAACTTGAAATTTTGTGATAATTGTAAACGTGCCTAACATAAGTGTTATCGTAATTCAAGGTATTGTACGGGGGGGTATTTATGTAAATTGACTAATTAGAATTACAAGTAAGCTGAAAGTTATGGTATAAAGTATATATATATAGGATTATATGTATGCAATTTGGGAAGCACACAATTATTTGGGCAGCACCTTGTGGTGACATCTGTCCATGTGATGGGCATAATTTGTATAGCTATATATTTCACACCTCCTTCTGTGAATTTCGTATAACTTGAAGTATATAAAGATTTTATATAAAGATTTTTCTTCAAAATCAAGCGAAAATCTGGCTCCTTTTTGCTTGAATCCAACACACACACACTTTCTTTTGGTAAGTGACGAAATCTGCTTCCGAACTGGATAGTGTTTGGTATTTTATTCATATCTATTTTTATATAACTTTGTTTACAGTGAGTAAATATGATTTGGAAAGATATTTCGTATTTATACAACTCTTAAGTTTATGGAAAGCTCTAATTTCGAGTTTATAGATTCAAAATATGGGACGTAACATAGGACAAGTTCTGTCCAGCTTCTGGAATTAGAAATCATGTATGTTCAACTGTTAGTGTTATGATTATATCTTTTTGTACAAAACATATTTTGAGGTGATTCTTGATTATTTGCAAGATTAATAGATGTACCTACATCTTTTATGAATGATATAAAGTCCAGTTTTGCCGTTTTCTCTTTCAAATCTTAGTTACGACATGAGACATTAAGCTGGCCAGAATCACTATACTGGGAGCAATAGTTGTGTTTGTAAAGTCTAAGCATACTTTTGATGGTTATCCTGTTTTACTTTGACATTTTTGAGATACTATTAATTAAATAAGTTATGTAATTCATTTTTTAAGGTTTTATATACTCGTGAACAAGTTGAGGACCTTCATACGTTGGTTGGTCTACGGTTTGAACTCTTGAAGTCGCGTTGGACTGTTTCTTTGCTAAAGCGTTGAGGTTTGTGTATAAACTAGTACCTGCACTAGTTTTACTTGCTGGTATATCTGAAATATTTTCTTGGTACCTTGGTTACCTCTTGTCACTTTGCATTGTCGTGTTGTGGTCATTTGTGATGTTAAAGACTATTGTGTAACTCGCCCACTTGTACGGATTGTTTGATCACTTGGCATTCTTGTTGGGACTTTGTCCTTATTGTGGATGTGACTTTTTCACTATTGGCATACATCTTGATTCGGATCATTTGCCATCTTGACTCTGGATTTTTAGTTCGTCTTAAGTATGAGACTTGTCTATTTTAAGTACGAACTAGAAAGCTATTTTTAATATGGTTCTTGGTTGTCTTGTTTATTGGGCTTTGACCCTTCTTGATACAGGGCGTCGACCCTTCTTGATACCTGCTCGTGCTTTGTGTGACGACATGATGTATATATTGGGCGAGTCTTGTTATTGAACTTCTTGGAAAATTATGCTATGAACGCTATTGACATTTGCAGCTTAAGTTATCAAACTTGATACTCTTTGTATATTGTTAACTTGATTTACTAATTATATTTCAATTATATTTCAAGTATGCTGCCCTTGACTTGAGAATGATGACTTGATGAATCTAAGGGCGCCAAATCTATAGTCTTTACACCACTAAGATTTATGCTTAGCGATAGTTGTTTCTATCGTACGGAATGTTCAAGAGGACGCTTGAAGTTGGTCATTGAAGATGGGGATTTAGAAAGCATTAAAGAAGATCACACTTGCATATAGGCATATATATATTTTGTATGAACCTTGGGACTTGTACATGATTTATGTGTTGTATATTTACATGAGATTTTGAGGGATGATTTGGTCATGTCACCATGGGTTGTAATAAAAGTACGACTATATGTTTTTATCTTTTTGGGTTGTGTAAACCCATGTCTTGTCATATACTAATTTGCTATGTCTTTTGTAAGTTTGTGTGAAGCATGAACCGGCTGATTTCGGTACTTGGAAGTTGGTAATATTCTTGTTATTTCATCCTTATGTGTGAGGATAATATATGCATGATAAGCTCGTCTGTGATTTGTTTAACAGATTTTTGGAGGATTTTTCGTCATAAGTTAAAATCTATGTCATATCAATTTCAATTTAAATTAAATATTTAAATGGGCAAGATCCACATCCTTAACTAAAATATTCGTTATGAACCTAATCCCTCAACTACATAAAAAAATCAGTATACCTTCGTTAATCTCTTTTAAATGTCGCAAGTATTAAATTAGGTTTCTTGTCAAGTTGTAATTAATATCTCTCGGAAAGGGGCGCTACATGTTTCTCCGTAGGACTTCTACAGAGGCCACCTCTTTGTTCCTCAACTTGTTGACTTGGCGATATAGAATTTCCATCGAAACCTCTTCAAAGGAAAGTCTCTTATCCACACCTAACCCTTCAATAGGAAGAATGGATATGGGATCACCAATACAGTTCTTAAGCATGGAGACATGGAATACCGGATGAACCAAAGCTAGTTCACTAGGTAGTCTCAACTCATATGCAACCTTTCTAACCCGTTGGAAAACCTCAAAGGGACCCACATATCGGGGACTTAACTTCCCCTTTTTTGCCAAATCTCGTCACCCCTTTCATAGGTGAAATCTTCAAATACACCATATCACCCACTTCGAATTCAAGATCTCTTTTCTATTGTCGGCATAGGATTTTTGCCGACTATCGGCTGTTTTCAACCTATCCCTTATCACCCGAACCTTCTCCAAAGCTTCATAGATTATTTCGGGACCAAGGAGTGAAGACTCACCATCTTATCCATGTAGATATTTGCATTATCCTCCACCGCATAAGTAGACTTAACAGGGATAAAGTGAGCGGATTTTGTCAATCTATCCACTATAGCCCAAATTGAGTCATTTTGCCTCCGGGTTCGAGGAAACCCAACAACGAAGTCCATATTAATTTCTTCCCACTTCCAAGTAGGAACACCCATTTCTTTGATTAGAACACTAGGATTTAGATGCTCGGCTTTTACTTGTTGGTAATTTGGACACTTGGATACAAACTCCGCTATGTCCCATTTCAAGCCATTCACCAATATACCTCTCTAAGATCACAATACATTTTGGTGGCACACGGATGAATAGAGTATCGGGAACCATGAGCTTCCTCTAAAATCATTCCCCTCAAATCATCACATCCAGTACACACAATCAACTTTGGTACCTTGCTAAGTACCTATTTCTTCAACTCCATCAATAGCGGATCAAGGTGTTGCTTAGACTTCACCTCTACCCCAATGATGACTCGGGTTTTTTATGAACAATAAAACCACCATATGGGGAATCTTCCAACCGAACACCCAATCTAACCAACCTATGAACATCTTTAACTAGGTATTTCTTCCTTTTTCTATATGAGACACACTACCCATGGTCATACGACTCAAAGCATCCGCAACCACATTGGTCTTGTCGGGATGGTAGAGAACACACATGTCGTAATCTTTTAATAATTCCAACCATCTTCTTTGTCAGAGATTTAACTCCTTTTGAATAAACACATATTGAAGACTCTTATGATCGGTATACACATCCACATGAACACCATACAAGTCATGCCTCCATATTTTCAAATCAAAAACTACAGCCGCATAAGGACACAACCCAAGCCCACTCAGGATGCATCACAATATTCAACAAAACCCTTGGTACCCTCCGATAAGGCAACACTGGAGCGGAGGTAAGCCTATCTTTCAAAATTTAGAAGCTTCTTTCACATGCCTCCGACTACTCAAATTTAACATTCTTTTGGGTCAAGGTAGTCAAAGGAGAAGCAATGGACGCAAATCCATCCACAAACCTCCTAATGTACCCGGATAAACCCAAGAAACTTATAATGTCGGTTGAAGTCAATGGTGTAGACCAATTCTTCACTGCCTCGGTGTTCTTTAGATCAACCTCTATGCCATCACTTGAGATAATATGACCAAAAAACGCCACCGATCTCAACCAAAACTGACACTTGCTATACTTGGTAAAATAGTTGGTGTTTCTTAAGGACTTGTAACACCACCCTCAAATGGTCCATGTTTTCACCCTCATTCCTCGAATATACCAAGATATCATCAATGAAGACAATCACAAAGGAATCTAGGTAATTTTGGAACACCCTATTCATAAGGTTCATAAAAGTTGTTGGGGCATTTGGGAGACCAAAGGACATTACTAGGAACTCATAATGACCATACCTAGTTTGAAATGCCATTTTAGGTACATCCTCACCTCTCACCCTTAGTTGGTGATACCCCTAACTCAAATCAATCTTAGAAAAGTAGTTTTTCCCTTAGAGTTGATCAAATAAGTTCTTAATCGAGGTAGAGGATACTTGTTCTTAATGGTAACTTTATTGAGTTGGCGATAATCAATACACATCATAAGGGACCCATCTTTCTTTTTTACAAAAAACCCCAGCCCTCCCCATGGTGAACTACTAGGTTGAATAAACCCCTTATCTAACAAATCCTTGAGTTGAAGCTTTAACTCTTTCAATTCCGCCGGATCCATCCGGTAAGGAGGGATTGAAATGGGATTTGTATCCGATAACAAGTCAATACCAAAGTCTATTTCCCGCTTGGGAGGAATTCCGAGCAAGTCATCGGGAAAGACTTCCGGAAAGTCCTTCACTACGGGACCCAACTAAATAGGAGGGATGTAGGACTCAAGATCTTTGACTCTTACAATGTGGTAAGACAGCCTTTAGAAATCATTTTACAAGTTTTTTTTACAATAAATGATACGACCTCTAGGAATTGAATTACCCCCCCCCCCTTCACTCTAAGATCGATTCATTAGGAAAATTTAACTTAAACAATCTTGTTCGACAATCTATGGAATCAAAACAGGCATGAAACCAATCCATTTCCAAAATTACATCAAAATCAACCATATCAAGTTCTACCAAATTCACCCATTTAACTATATTGGGCAAAGATATAGGACAACTCGTAAAGTGTAAGACCCCCAAAAATGAGTTTGGGTGTCTAGAGCCTCACATGTGCCTATAAGCTTGTTAACATGTTAATTAATTTATGTAAAGTATGCATGATTGATTTGAAGTCATTTGGAAGTCAAACATCCAAGACGTTTGAAAGTTAGCCTTTGAGATGTGCATGTGTGACTTGAGTGTGCCTAGCATGTTAGAATGTGTTACGAGTGTTTGTTTTGGGTGAAATTGATGTGGAAGGTCCTTGACATGTTAAGATGTATTTTTATGTTAGAAACTTCTGGGTACGACTCCCCAAGGGCTCCGCAAAAGGTCCTCAAGGAGGACCCAAAGGTTGTCGAGACACTGCCTTGGCAGTGTCAATCGACAGAGCCTAATGACGCCCCGTCAGTTTTCTTACGCCCCGTCGATGGGCGGGTGTCGTTCAAGACTTAGCCTGGTGAAGGTTAAAGTCATTTCACAAGCCCCAGACCCAAACGACGTCCTGCAGTACAGTCCGTTGATGGACCTACTTGGCGTCGATGGGTCCATCGATGCAGGCTGCAACATCACTGCCATGCACGATGTTTCATTAAGGGGTGAATGGGAAATTCACCCCACGTGTAAACCTGACCCTAGTTGGTTTATATGGTCATTTTTTGTTATATTAAGTTGGGTAAAAACGTGACAACCCCATTCCCAATCCATAATTCAAATTAGACTTCCCTCTCCAAAAATATTCTCTCTAAAAACCTCCATGGGAGATGAAGCTCAAGGTCAGCTTGTAGATGGGATTTCCATGGGTTCTTCACCAAGTTTTCGTGGTTCTTCATTTTATAAAGTTATGGTGATCCTTCATCTCTAGATAACCTTTCACTTAGAGAGTTCCTTTCAATGTTTTCAATGCAAATTCATGATCAATTTTTTCCTTCTTAAATCTAGCCATGGGTTCTTGGTCAAATTGATTTCTAAAACATAATGTTAATGATTTAATGGTTAGATACTGATCTGAATGTGATTTTCAATCCAATTCCATGTTGAACCCATGATCTCTCTCAAACTCATTTTAGCCTATGTATGGGCTTTGTGATTTGATCGTAAGTAAATCGAATTGTGATTCAATTATGTTAAAATGCTTATATCTACTGCCTATTATGTGTATTGATGGTTAATTATTGATGAGTGATCCATGAGGATCAAGGTTTGAAGGTTAGAATAAGATTTGCCTATAATGTAGTATCTTGTGATCTTAATGCTAGAATGATTTTCATTAGATTCAATTATGATGAATTGTCTTAGCTACTGCCTACAATCAAATGTGATGATAAATTAGGTGTAATTTATCCAATGTGGATAGATACAATCCAATTGGTAAGGATTGATCAAGGTTCTTCTAGCCTATAGATTGATAATGTAATGTACATGATGTGATATCAATTCAAGGGAAGATGAAGCATGATTTATTTTAGTTTGATTATATCTTCATCTAATGCCCTACATGTATATTGTTGATGAATTATGATTGATGAATAAGGCAAGGGAAATTGGTGAGTGATCTATGTCTCTCTACTTTCTAGTGAATTGGTGATGTAGTGTATTTGTTAGTAGCATGATCTTGTAGTGTGATCTTGTAGTGGCTTATGCATGATTTCGTTTATGTTAAAGTACATTTATCTACTGCCCTATACTTGAGTTGTTGATGAAAAAGGAATGTTTATCGATGATGATCAAGGGTTGAGGAATTGGTAAGATTGCCTACTTTCTTTAACTTTCTATAGTATTGTGGATAGAATTGGCCTTGGATGGCATTGTGTGTTATAGTCCACTTATGGTGGAGGTGTTTAATTTATTGCCAATATATATGTGATGTGATCATGACCTTGAAGGCAATTGTATTATGAAAGTGTGGTGGTGATGATCACCCAATGTGAAGTCTCATGCCTAGTCTCCTATTTTAGTTGTGATCTAGGTTGTATGACTATTGTATAAGCATGTGTATAACTATGTTAGGCATAGGTTTAGGATCTTCCATTGATTATTTGTGATGGTTGATTTCCCCTTACCTATGTACCCCTATATCAATGTGTGAATAGCTAAGTTGAGGAGTCTTGAAAGTAATGTGATGTTGTCTTGTCTCCTACGCTATTATGTGTTGTGTGGTCTATGCATGAAGGTGCATTGTGGTCCTAAGAGGGTGGATGCTTCATTATGTTATTTATAGTCATTATGTGATCATGTTGACCAATGTACACACACTTACACATTATGCATGCTTACAAGTAGTATAGGTTCATGGTGTCTAATGAAATGGTATTCTCATATGCACTAATGTCTACTACTGTGCATGTAAAATATATGTATCTATGAATTATGTGATGTATCATTAACTAGGATGACTTGATAGGTGTACTAGTATGGGAAAGGGTATGGGACCTTGTGTATGCATTGCACATGTGTGCCTTGATAGGATAGCTCCTAGGCTTGGTTTTCTATGTACATGAATATGAATGTATGGTATGTTATGAATGTGTAGTGTCTTAATGTGTTTATAAGAAAGGAATTCTTATAAATACACTTATGCATTAATGTATGAACATGTGTGGTCCTAATGTGTTATGTGAAAGGTTTGCTCACATATATGTATACACACACATGTATGATGATCTAGTAAATAGAGGGGCGCTTGGAAGGTGTTACCAAGAGTACCCTAAACTAGATGGTGCTTTGATATGCTATGTCCATGTGAAAGGGTTTCTCACATGACTTAGGTTGATGAACTCTCATCTATGACCTATGAGCTAAGCATATGGGGAGTTAATCTCCTAAAGCCTATGTTTTTATAAATTAATGTTAATAATGCCTTTTTAATAAAGGGTTAGACTCATATCCCAAATGGCATAGAGTGGTATTTCCATAATTGTATAACTACAATGCCTCAATAGGAATAAAGAGGGTTTCCACATGTACCTCCAAGTTCCATAAACTATGCTTGACCCATAGGATCTAGCAAGTGATATCACTTAGTACGCTAGCATGTGTTAATGTTCTACTTTGTCTAAATAGATCACCTTCCATTGGTGTAAGGCTCTACAACACCAAATTCCATGTAGCACCCATGGTCTTAGTGTAGGTTAAGGCTATAGTTTCCCTAAAGTAAAATGGACAATGGAGTAAATGATAAATACCCTAACTAGGATAACCTAAGGGTAGTTGCTTAGTGTAGGTGGGGGTATGGTACTTCACCTATGCATTGCACAAGTAGATCTTGAGGGAAGTTCTAGGAAGGTGTTCTAATGTATATGACTATGTTTATGTTTCTTATGCATGATATTGTAGTGTTGTCTACTTGTTGTGATGAAATGCATGGTATGAGTCTATATGATGTGGTCTTATCCTTATGTGCATAATGTTGGTCTTATTGCTATATGAATGAAGGTCCTACTTGGGTTACATGTAGTTGAATATAGTATTGTGTTTGATGTGTGAAGTACATGTTATGATGCTTGTAGTCTTATGATAGGTTTACTAAGTATGTGTGAGGTTATGGAGCTTCACATGTACATTGCACTAGCAGACTTAGATTAGGATTGTGAGTAAAGTCTTATGTTAAGTGTAATGTGAAGTATGTGCCCTGTTATATGAAATGATCCTATGGATGTATGTGTTGAGTTGAAAGGTTGTAGATATGGTTTCCTCGTGGTCTTAAGGTGATGCTTGAGTATGGATAGTGTTATGGGACATTATCTATATATTGCACCAAGTGTTACTAGAGGGTTACTTGGGAAAATCAAGAAGTTAGAATAAGAAGTTCACTGTAAAGAGAAAATAACTCACTGTAAAGAGATTGTAGTTACTGTAAATGGGTCAAAATGTGACTTAAATGCTATGTGTGATTTTATGTGATAATATGACTATGGTATATGCCTAAATGAAGTATGTAAGCTGTATAATTCTCAATGTATCAAGTTTTATGAAGTTTTCATAAAAAGACATGATGCATGGTTTCAAGTAAAATGTCTCTTTTAAATGCATGTTTTTGCATGGTTGCCATACTTAGTGCATTCTTGTACTAACTCCATTCTTCTCTACCTTTTTACACAAAGTGTAGGTTATGCATGCTTAAGGGATGTATTTAATGGTGAGGAGCTTGATATGTGATTCCCAAGCTCAAGAAAAGGAATCTTTAAGTCCAAGGATTTCCGAAGTCTTACCTTACTGTAAAGCTATGTAATAGATATATTTATGATTTATGTTGTAAGGGCCATGTCCCTAATGTACTCTAATGAAGTTGTGTCTAGGAAAAAAGAGACTAGAGTCTTTAACTATGTATTATGATATTTTATATATAATGGAAGTGATGTTCTGGCATATGATGTGCTAAGAAAGTTTTAAATTTTTCGCTAAATTTACCTATGAAAATGCGATGAATGGCTTATATAAGATCTCCAAGAGGTAAAGTACGCCCTGTTACTTATAGGGGGTGATCCCCGGTCGTGACATAAGGACTCTTCTAGCCACAACGGAGTCACCCACTTGGGTTGTAACCGAAAATGGTTTAATCAAAATATCGGGTAGAACATCAAATTTTTTAGCTACTAGAGGAGTTACAAATGATAATGTAGCACATGGATCAAGTAAAGCATAAACATGAATAGAGAACACTTGTAACATACCGGTGACCACATCGGGAGACTCTTCTGTTTACCCCTAGAGCGGAGAGCACAAAAGTGGTTCCTCTTTGGAGCATCAGAACTAGGACCACTTGATTGGTCTTGAACACTCCCCTTCTCTTGACTCCTCACATTAGGGAAATCCCTAACCTTATGGCCACTCTTGCCACACCTAAAGCAATTTTCCGTCCCAACTAGACACTCACCCCAAAGTTTCTTACCACACTTGGCACAAGTAGGTTTCTTGCTAGGTGAATTTCCACTTCTTGCCTTTTTGGACTTAGGGTTAGACACCCTATCCTTGTTTGCCTAAGGGAAATTGGAAGGAACCTGATTAGAATCCCTCTTCTTGAACCTAGGCTTGTCTTGAATTTCAAGCCTACCCTTGAAAGTGCGTCCGTCATAAGACTTGTCCCTCTTAAACTCTCTATTCTTCCTCTTGACTCGAGTCTCCTCATCTTTTTTAGCATGAACCATCAACCTAGATATATCTATATTGTCATTGAGAATAACCGAACGACACTTTTCAACCAAATCCTTGGACACTCCCGTGACAAAGCGACTCATTCATCCCTTGGGTTAGTGTAACATTCCAGAAAATTACATGTCTAGTGAAGACCCCAATAGGTCTTTAAAAATGAGTATTGTGGGTACATAGGAATCCCAATGCCCAATATTGAGAAATGTTGGGCATAGTATAGAAAATTGGCTAAGGGGTATTAGCCAATTTCTATATAATACCCAAATAAGCAAAATATTTGGTATATTAGAAGATATTGGCTAAGGGTGTTAGCCAATTTTTCTACGTATGAATGAGCATTTTTAAGAATTGTACCTGCAAAGAAGACCCTAATCTAAAATTATGTATTCAACCATATCAACGCATTGGGTATGAGGCATCCAAGTGTCAAGCCTAGATACCATAGTACATGATCAATTAAAATGATCATGTAAATTAAGAAGTGCCCAAGGACATATTGAGGATCCTTGGGACAATAAGTAAACATTTCAAATGAGCCATCAAGAATAGTTAGTTAGGAATGTACAAGCAACACATGTACAAGCACATGTGCAAGCACATGTGTAACCAGCTAAGAAGGGTTCCACGCGAACCACCTAACCAAATTCGGTTAGGGCTGTTAGGGGCAGCATGCGAACGGGTCCCTCCATATGGGGCCTAACTCCCGAACTAACTCTAGACTCTATCTAACTGACCTAACTAGCTAACTAACCTAGGACTAACCGAAATAAACCAACTAGTGCACCCGACAACCTAAGACTTAACCGGGTAACACTAACCTAGTAACTAGTTAAAGAGACAACCTAGTACCTAACCTAGGATGGTCCAAAAGGGTTAGTTATGGTCCCAAAGACTAAGGGGTACTTTATTAATTAGCCTAGGTCCCTTAATTAATTAAATTAAGAACTTAATTAATTAATGATGAATTCAAAATTTGGCCGAGACCCTAGCCAATTTCCTAATTTTTGTAAGTCAAATGTTCTCCTATGTTTAGTCAACTTAGGAGGGGCATTTTAGTAATTAACTAATTTATTTATTTAATTAACTTAATAAGCCTAAGTTGAATGAGTCAAGATTAGTTCCTAAGACTTAGACTCACGTTCAAACACTAGGAAATTCACGACGCAAAACAGTGAGCAAACGGAAAGGAAAACCAGAAAGTTTCTCTCGATTCTCTTAGGCGATTTCAAGGTTTTCTTCAAGTTTTTGTGCAAGGGATCTTCGTAGATTCAATTCTACATAAGGTATGGGTTTTCTCTCCTGGAATTCTTTCTCCAAGAGTATTTTCAATTGTTTGAATCTATGAAATTTCGAAACTAGGGTTGCTTCCCAACGTTCTTGTTGAACATCCTTCTCCCTAGTATCCTTGTTTTCGATTATAATGAGTATGTAGATGTAATCTCGAACATGTTGTTGGTATGTGGTGCTGGCTGGTCCTAACGTTTAGGGTTTTAGATTTGTGATTGTTTAATAAAGCATATATGTTCGATTTATATGATCTAAGTACCATTTACACGAAACAAACAAGTATGCAACGTTAATATGTGTCCGAGAATGTGAAGTTATTGTGAATCGGTCAAGAAGTTAGTTTACTGTAAATTCGACTTTCTTAAAGGCTGACAATTGTTATGGGATATTCACGAAGTTAAATTACTTGACAATTGTTTAGTGAAATTTTAGCTAATGCCAACAAATTGGCTTACAATGTTATATCCAAAAATGATCAATAGAATTGGCTTACTTTGTTATTTCCAAAATATGATATAGAATTGGTTAATTACTAAGTTACACCAAATTAAGCATGACCAATGTAACCAAATGAATTCATAACCAAGAGTATGCCAAATATTGGGACAAGTCCCAACATACTCTAACAAAATGAACCATGAAGATAATAGTACATTGAATGAAGTTCTCAACGTCCATAAATAACGGTATAAAACTACCAAATGAATGTGAACAAGATGAAGTGAGTAATAACATAAATAAAGACTTAAAAGTCACGAAAGTGACCAGAATGAAGTGTTAAAGGAAGTGATACAAGTCTCACTTACACCTAAGACAACTATGTTAAGATACTTACATAAGAGGGTGTTAGAACGTTTGAGACAAGTCTCATTAACACCAAGATGATAATGTAACGTTACATTCACATTTTCATCAAATAAATAAAGGGATGACAGGTTATCCAAAGAGTTAAGTAAACCTCATAACTAGAAGCAAGCTTCCATAATGTTTGAGTAAAATCTAAAAGATGTAAAGAAAAAGAAGTTGAGCAAAGCACCGATAGACTAGCAATGATCTTGTGCCAGCACATGTAAGCCTCATGAGATGATGCTACCACCAAGGTGGATAAGTAGTCTCTTTATGTCTCCTAGTCTTCGAACTATGTTGCCAGCATAGGAACTAGCCAGTGTTTTCCACCTAAGAGAGCTAGGTATGATGCGGTTTCACTTTGGCCGGTGAAACCACCCCTTTTCGGTGTGGGACAGACACTGGATTTCATGTTTAGATCATATGATCTATGTCGGTTAATGCTCAAAATAATGTTCCTGGTTTCACTTTATCCGTGGACCACCCCTTTTCGGTGTGGGGTAGACACTAGACTTGGTTTCACTTTAGCCGGTCAATCCCCCCTTTTCGGTCTGGGGCAGACACTTGATTTCATGTTAACTCACATGATCTAGGTTCACTTTGATCGGTGAACCACCTCTTTCCGGTGTGGGGAAGACACTGGATTTCATGAAATTTCACATGATCTTAATGCTAAAGACTTATTTAAGACAGTAAGAAGGAAGAAGAGATGTAAGTTCAAAGTGAGCTAAGAAAGTATAAGTTTACGAATATCAATGTTTGATAAGAATGAAGTTTTCTATAAGAAAAGGGCATAGCCAATAATGACTCCTCATAATATGAAAATGATCAAAGCCAAATGAGATTGGCTTATAATGACTTTATATAATTGGCAAATGATTATAGCCAAATAAGATTGGCTTATAATGACTTCTTATATTAGGCCAATATCAAATAATAGGCTTAACCAATATAGAACAGCTTATAAAGATGTCATGCCCAAATTGTAGTTAAATCATTTCCTTAATCCCTTGGATTACTGACTTGATTCATTGTAGGTATGGGATTACAATGAATCATTGTACTTGTAAGTAAAACATAAGATCAAAGGAGATAATTAAATTAGACAACAAGAAGAAGAAAAAGACTGAAACTAAGTGTTGAAAAGGGAGCTCTCGGGTTATGGGAGATCAAATTTCAAAATTTTCGTTCGAGTTGTTCTAAAATTATGTTCATGATTCTAAGGTCTTGTGTTCATATAGAAAATGAGTTGTGTGTTTTGAATGCATTAAAATACATCATATTCACACCATGAATTGCAAATAACGAATTAGGAAAGTCTAGTGATTTCACTTCCTAGAAATGGCATGTTGTTATAGGAGGAACTTTCCTTGTTCATGCATAGTCCTTATGTGTATGTGTGCATACACCCATACTTAGTACAAGTGTGTACTAACCCTATACTATTACTATTTTTATAGGTGCAGGTCAGAGAGAAGGTTGAAGACTCATCGGAGCTGTTTTGATTTAGCGATCTCTAGACTTTGGTAGGTCCTCTTGAGTTCGAGGATGCTTTTATTATCTTTCAAGCCTATTACTTCAGAAATAGCTAGTGGATGTTGTCCCTAGCATTTCTTTTCACATATTTTTATTCAAAGCTTTGTATTAAGGCCATTTTGGCAAACTATTACGTTATATATTGATCTTTCATCTAAATTGATTCATCAATTGTAGATGGTTGTTTTATTTGAGCTCATTAAAATATTATTCTATATCGTAATCTTATGAAGTCTATGTATACTTCACTATGTTCTAAAAGTTTAAATTTTCCGCAAAATTAACTATATGATTGTGATGAAAGCTAAGAAGAGGCTTGTCTACAACCTCTAAGAGGTTAACGACGTCGGTTGCATTCCGATTCCTTAATCCAGATGTGACAAACTTGGTATCAGATCATGAGGTTAAATTACCTAGGAACTAAAGATCAAAACAACCACATTACGTAGTTTCTAACTTACAGTTGTGAAGCGCGCCACAATCACGACTTAGAGACTAAGTTATAATAACAAATCTCCCTTCTTCTACTCTTTATCCTGTTGTGTAGAGTTGTGACATTTTGTGTCATTTTAAGTATATAACTTCCTTCTTGTGTATGCGTTTAGAACAATGAACACAAGGAGAAATGTCGCGAGAAGAGTTGAAGAAGCAGCTGCTGGAGGAAACCAAGATCCTCCTCATGCCCCAGCTGTTGGAGTTCAAGTACCTGTCAACCCAGCTGCGTTGACAGATGGTGAAGTAAGAGAAGCATTGGTGCATATGGCACAAGCCATCACTTGTCAAGCGCAGGCCATCACGGCTCAAGCCACTAGAAAGGGTTCTCCAAGGGAGAACCCGCATGCTAGCACCATCGCTAGCAGACTGAGGGACTTCACCAGAATGAATCATCCAGTCTACTACGGGTCCAAGACCAATGAAGATCCCCAATAGTTTGTGGATAAGGTGTATAAGATTCTTTGTTCCATGGGTGTTAATTAAAAGGACAAGGCTGAGTTGGCTGCTTATCAACTCAAAGATGTGGCTCAGGTGTGGTACAAAATTTGGGCAGATGGCCGAGCACCAGGAGAAGTCCCCATCACTTGGGACATTCTCAAGACTGCATTCCTAGAGAGGTTCTTTCCCAGAGAACAGAGGGAGGCAAAGTTTGAAAAATTCATCAACCTATGAAAGGGAGGTATGTCAGTCAAGGAGTATTTCTTGAAATTTCGTAAGCTCTCGAAATATGCTTCTTCTCTAGTGTCCAATAGCAGGGATGAGATGAGCAGGTTTGTAACTGGCGTGTCGGAGGATCTAGTGGAGGATTTTCGGGCAGCCATGTTGCATGATAAAATGGACCTGGGCAGATTGATGGTACATGCACAGCAGGTGGAGGAGAGTCGCCGGAAAAGGAGAGTTCAGGAAGGCAAGAAGCCTAGGCCTGCAGATAAGACTGGTTCTAGCTCTGGTAGGAGTTCGTTTGTAGTGCAGGACAGTCACAAGTTCAAGAAGGGGTACCAGCGTTCAGGTAATCCTACTCCTTCTAGGAACTCAAATGCTAAAGTGGACAAGTCTGGCCCCAAAAAGGGCAATGATAGAAATGCCCAGCGTAACAGCAAGTTGTGTGGTAAATGTGGTCGTTTGCATGGAGGTGAGTGTACTAATATCTACTATGGGTGAGGCAAGAGTGGGCGTATGGTCAGGGACTGCCCACAGGTGAGGAATCAGGCCAGGACAGATGCTCAGCCTCGGCCTAATTCTAATGCTGCAGCCAAGCCTCCCAAGAGGAACAAATTATATGCTCTAAAAGGTAGAGAGGAGCAACAGAAGTCAGCTAATGTGGTCATTGGTACGTTGCATGTCTTTTTTATTCATGTGTATGCTTTGTTAGATCAAGGATCCACTTTGTCATTTGTTACTCCTTTGATAGCTAGTAAGTTTGACTTGCTTCCTGAGATCTTGCATGAGCCTTTTCGAGTTAGTACTCCCATAGGAGATGGAATTAGAGCTGAAAGAGTATATAAAAATTGCCCAATTAATATTCTTGATAAAATCACTCATGCTGACCTAGTAGAACTAGTCATGCTTGATTTTGATATAATTTTGGGTATGGATTGGTTCCATAAGGGTTATGCTACCATAGACTGTCAAAACAGGGTAGTACGTTTTCAGTTTCCAAATGAGTTAGATTTAAAATAGGAAGGGAGTGGTTCAAATCCAACAAGCCAAATAATTTCCAACCTTAAAGCCAATAAGATGTTATCTAAGGGATATTTATACGACTTAGTCAGAGTCAATGACTTAGAGCATGAGGTTCCTTCCATAGACTCTGTGTCCATAGTGAATGAGTTTCAAGATATCTTTTCGTAGGATTTACCAGGAATTCCTCCTTAACGCGAAATTGATTTTGGTGTTGACTTAGATCCCAACACTAAGCCAATTTTTATTCCCCCATATAGGATGGCAACAGCCGAACTCAAAGAGTTGAAGTTGCAGTTAAAAGATTTACTTGATAAGGGCTTCATCCAGCCGAGCATATCCCCATGGGGTTCTCCAGTGTTGTTCGTTAAGAAAAAGGATGGAACCCTTAGAATGTGTATCGATTATCGGCAACTCAACAAAGTCACTATAAAGAACAAGTATCCTCTTCCCAGAATCGATGATCTCTTTCATCAACTTCAAGGTTCAAGTTTCTTTTCAAAAATAGATCTCCGGTCAGGGTATCACCAATTGAGGGTAAGACAAGAAGATATTCCTAAGACTGCTTTCCTAACTAGATATGGCCATTATGAGTTTCTTGTCATGTCATTTGGTCTCACTAACGCACCAGCCACATTTATGGACCTTATGAATAGTGTTTTTCGTGAATATCTTGATTCTTTTATCATAGTTCATAGATGACATCCTCATATACTCTAAGACTAGAGAAGAGAATGAAGAACACTTAAGAAAGACATTGCAAGTACTCAAACAACATCAGTTGTATGCAAAGTTCAGTAAATGTGAATTTGGTTGAGATCAGTGACCTTTCTTGGTCATGTTGTGACCGACTAGGGTGTTGAAGTTGATCTGAAAAAGGTTGAAGCAGTGAAGAATTGGCCGAGACCCCTCACTCCTACAGATATTTGGAGTTTCTTGGGTTTGGCTAATTACTATCATAGGTTTGTGGAGGGTTTTTCCACTATTGCTGCTTGGTTGACAACCTTGATGAAGAACAAGGTGAAGTTTGAGTGGTCTGTAAAATGTGAGAAAAGCTTCCAAGAGCTCAAAGACCGACTCACTTCAGCCCCAGTTCTCACATTGCTGAGGAGTGTTGCAGGATATGTGGTGTACTATGATGTTTCCCGGGTAGGTTTGGGATGTGTTCTTATGTAAGATGGCAAGGTGATTGCATATGCATCAAGACAGTTGAAAATCCACGAGAAGAATTACCTTACCCATGATCTTGAGTTAGCTGTTGTGGTCTTTGCGTTGAAACTTTGGATACATTACTTATATGGTGTACATGTTGATGTATATACTGACCATAAAAGTCTTAAGTATGTTTTTACACAGAGAGAATTAAATCTTCGTCATAGAAGATGGCTAGAGCTGCTCAAAGATTATGATATGAGTGTCCACTATCACCCAGGTAAGGTAAATATGGTGGCTGATGATTTGAGTCGATTGAGCATGGGCTGTGTGTCTCATATTGATTATGAGAAGAAGGAGCTGTTTAAGGAGGTACACCAACTGGCTAGGTTGGGTATACAGCTGGTAGATACACCAAGTGGGGGTGTTTCAGTTCATTCCAGTTCTGAATCCTCATGTGTTGTAGATGTCAAAGCTAAGAAGTATCTCGACCCAGTACTCATGGAGTTGAAAGACTCTGTGTTGAGTAAGCTTAATGAATCATTCTCCCCAGGGGGACGGTGTGCTTTGATACCAGAGCAGATTATGTGTGCCCAATATTGACGATCTGAGGTCTAATATTATTGTAGAGGCTCATGGCTCCAGGTATTCCATTTATCCAGGTGCCACCAAAATGTACCATGACCTTAAAGAGGTCTATTGGTGGGAAGGTATGATGAGAGATATTTCGAAGTTTGTGAAGGAATTCCCCAATTGCCAACAGGTTAAGGCCAAACACCTTAAGCCTGGGGTCTCACCCAGTCGATTGAGATTCCAACATGGAAGTGGGAGGCTATCAATATGGATTTTGTGGTTGGTCTACCAAAGACTAGGAAGTTGTATAATTCCATTTGGGTCATTGTTGACAGAATTACTAAGTCCGCTCATTTCATACATGTGAAGTCTACTTACAAGGCTGAAGATTATGCCAAGATATATATTGATGAGATAGTGAGATGTCATAAGATTTATCTGTCTATCATTTCGGATAGGGGAGCCCAATTTACTTCTCATTTTTGGAGATCTTTCCAAACAAGCTTGGGTACACAGGTGAAGCTCAGTACTGCTTTTCATCCCCAGATGGATGGACAAGCAGAGCGGACCATTCATACCCTTGAGGACATGCTGAGAGCATGTGTTACTGACTTCAAGGGGATTTGGGATGATCACTTGCCACTGATTGAATTCTCTTATAATAATAGCTACCATTCCAGTATTGGGATTACACCTTTTGAAGAACTATATGGGAGGATATGTAGGTCTCCAGTTGGGTGGTTTGAGGTAGGATAGTCTTCCATCCTTGTCCCTGAGATCATACACGAGGCTGTGGAAAAGGTGAGAATGGTCAGGGATAGATTGGCTACTGCTTACAGTCGTCAAAAATCCTATGCGGATAACAGAAAGAGAGCTCTTGAATTTGAGGTGGGTGATCAAGTCTACCTGAAGATATCACCCATGAAATGGTTGATGAGGTTTGGTAAGAAAGGGAAGTTGAGTCCGAGGTATATAGGTCCTTATGAGATCTTGCAGAGAGTAGGAAATGTGGCCTATGAACTGAGATTACCACAAGACTTGGCTTCTGTTCATCCAGTGTTCCATGTTTCAATGCTTAAGAAGTGTCTAGGCGATCCAGCATCCATCCTGCCTGTTGAGGAGTTAGGAGTTGATGAGAACCTTTCTTATGAAGAGGTTCCAGTTGAATTTTTAGATCGCCAAGTGAAGCGGCTGAGGAACAAAGAGGTTGCCACCGTGAAAGTATTCTGGAGGAACCACCTTGTTGAGGGAGCAACATGGGAGGCCGATGCCTATATGATATCTCTTTACCCACACTTGTTCAGTTCTTGATGTTAGATATACTCTTCCTAAGTCTGGTTTTTGTATAGCGTAGACATGATTTTTGTGTTGCATGAGTTGTGATGTACATTATGTTAAGTGTGATTGAGAAGGAAGTTCCTCAATATCAAATATGAAACTTTAGATAAGCTTTGAGTAATATGCATCATCCAGAGTAAGTGTGAATCAGATTTTCACAGACAGTAAAGTTTCAAGTATGCTAAAGTGTTTTCAAAAATCACCCTCTTTATTTTAAAATGATGTGTAGTTTCATTCGTGGACGAATGTTCTTAAGGGGGGGATAATGTAATATTCCGGAAAATTACATGTCTAGTGAAGAGCCCAATAGGTCTCTAAAAATGTGTATGGGGGGTACATAGGCATCCCAATGCCCAATATTGAGAAATATTGGGCATAGTATAGAAAATTGGATAAGGGGTATTAGCCAATTTCTATATAATACCCAAACAAGCAAAATATTGGGCATATTAGAAAATATTGTCTAAGGGTGTTAGCCAATTTTTCTAAGTATGAATGAGCTTTGTTTAAGAATTGTACCTGCAAAGAAGACCCTAAGCTAAAATTCTGTATTCAACCATATCAACGCATTGGGTATGAGGCATCTAAGTGTCAAGCCTAGATATCATAGCACATGATCAATTAAAATGATCATGTAAAGTAAGCACTGCCCAAGGACATAGTGAGGATCCTTGGGACAATAAGTAAGGATTTCAATGATCCATAAAGAATAGTTAGTTAGGAAAGTACAAGCAACACATGTGCAAGCACATGTACAAGCACATGTGTAACCGTCCAAGGAGGGGACCACGCGAACCACCTAATCGAATTCGGTTAGGGTGGTTAGGGCGGCTAGGGGCAGCATGCAGGGTCCCTCCATGTGAGGCCTAACTCCCTAACTAACTCTAGACTCTAACTAACTGATCTAACTAGCTAACTAACCTAGGACTAACTGAAATAAACCAACTAGTGCACCCGACAACCTAATACTTAACCGGGTGACACTAACCTAGTAACTAGTTAAAGAGACAACCTAGTACCTAACCTAGGATGGTCCAAAAGGGTTAGTTATGGTCCCAAAGACTTAGGGGTACTTTAGTAATTACCCTAGGTCCCTTAATTAATTAAATTAACAACTTAATTAATTAATGAGAAATTCAAAATATAGCCGAGACCATAGCCAATTTCCAGATTTTAGTAAGTCAAAAGTTCTCCTATGTTTAGTCAACTTAGGAGGGGAGTTTTAGTAATTAACTAATTAATTTATTTAATTAACTTAATTAGCCTAAGTTGAATGAGTCAAGATTAGTTCCTAAGACTTAGACTCACGTTCAAACACTAGGAAATTCACAACACAAAATAGTGAGCAAACGAAAAGGAAAACCAGAAAGTTTCTCTCGATTCTCTTAGGCGATTTCAAGGTTTTCTTCATGTTTTTGTGCAAGGGATCTTCGTAGATTCAATTCTACATAAGGTATGGGTTCTATCTCCTGGAATTCTTTCTCCAAGAGTATTTTAAATCATTTGAATCTATGAAATCTCGAAACTAGGGTTGCTTCCCAACGTTCTTGTTGAACATCCTTCTCCCTAGTATCCTTGTTTTCGATTCTAATGATTATGTAGATGTAATCTCGAACATGTTGTTGGTATGTGGTGCTGGTTGGTCCTAACGTTTAGGGTTTTAGATTAGTGATTGTTTAATAAAGCATATATGTTCGATTTATATGATCTAAGTACCATTTAAACGAAACAAACAAGTATGCAACGTTACTATGTGTCCGAGAATGTGAAGTTACTGTGAATCGGTCATGAAGTTAGTTTACTGTAAATTCGACTTTCTTAAAGGCTTATAATTGTTATGGGATATTCACAAAGTTAAATTACTTGACAATTGTTTAGTGAAAGTTTAGCTAATGCCAACAAATTGGCTTACAATGTTATATCCAAAAATGATCAATAGAATTGGCTTACTTTGTTATTTCCAAAATATGATATAGAATTGGTTAATGACTAAGTTACACCAAATTAAGCATGACCAATGTAACCAAATGAATTCATAACCAAGAGTATGCCAAATATTAGGACAAGTCCCAACATACTCTAACAAAATGAACCATGAAGATAATAGTACATTGAATGAAGTTCTCAACGTCCATAAATAACGGTATAAAACTACCAAATGAATGTGAACAAGATGAAGTGAGTAATAACATAAATAAAGACTTAAAAGTCACGAAAGTGACCAGAATGAAGTGTTAAAGGAAGTGATACAAGTCTCACTTACACCTAAGACAACTATGTTAAGATACTCACATAAGAGGGTGTTAGAACATGTGAGACAAGTCTCATTAACACCAAGATGATAATGTAATGTTACATTCACATTTTCGTCAAGTAAAGAAAGGGATGACAGGTTATCCAAAGAGTAAAGTAAACCTCATAACTAGAAACAAGCTTCAATAATGTTTGAGTAACATCTAAAAGATGTAAAGAAAAAGAAGTTGAGCAAAGCACCGATAGACTAGCAATGATCTTGTGCCAGCACATGTAAGCCTCATGAGATGTGTTTACCACCAAGGTGGATAAGTAGTCTCTGTATGTCTCCTAGTCTTCGAACTATGTTGCCAG
Organism: Solanum lycopersicoides; assembly: GCA_022817965.1. NCBI lineage: Eukaryota > Viridiplantae > Streptophyta > Magnoliopsida > Solanales > Solanaceae > Solanum > Solanum lycopersicoides. Next base: position 41,228,790 of record CM040621.1, on the reverse strand, counting down.
CATAGGAACTAGCCAGTGGTTTCAACCTAAGAGAGCTAGGTATGATGCGGTTTCACTTTGGCCGGTGAAACCACCCCATTTTTGGTGTGGGGCAGACATTGGATTTCACGTTTAGCTCATATTATCTATGTCAGTTAATGCTCAAAAGAATGTTCGTGGCTTCACTTTAGCCGTGGACCACCCCTTTTCGATGTAGGGTAGACAATAGACTTGGTTTCACTTTAGCCGGTCAATACCCCTTTTTCGATCTGGGGCAGACACTGGATTTCATGTTAACACACATGATCTAGGTTCACTTTGATCGGTGAACCACCTCTTTACAGTGTGGGGAAGACACTGGATTTCATGTCATTTAACATGATCTTAATGCTAAAGACTTATTTAAGACAGTAAGAAGGAAGAAGAGATGTAAGTTCAAAGTGAGATAAGAAAGTATGAGTTTACAAATATCAATGTTTGATAAGAATGAAGTTTTCTATAAGAAAAGGGCATAGCCAATAATGACTCCTCATAATATGAAAATGATCAAAGCCAAAAGAGATTGGCTTATAATGACTTTATGTAATTGGCAAATGATTATAGCCAGATAAGATTAGCTTATAATGAATTCTTATATTAGGCCAATATCAAATAATAGGCTTAACCAATAAAGATTAACTTATGAAGATTTCATGCCCAAATTGTAGTTAAATCATTTCCTTAATCCCTTGGATTACTTACTTGATTCATTGTAGGTATGGGACTACAATGAATCATTCCACTTGTAAGTCAAACATAAGATTAAAAGGAAATAATTAAACTAGACAACAAGAAGAAGAAAAAGACTGAAAAATAAACTAAGTGTTGAAAAGGGAGCTCTCGGGTTAGGTGAGATCAAATTTCAAAATTTTCGTTCGAGTTGTTCTAAAATTATGTTCATGATTCTAAGGTCTTGTGTTCATATAGAAAATGAGTTGTATGTTTTGAATGCATTAAAATACGTCATATTCACACCATGAATCGCAAATAACTAATTAGGAAAGTCTAGTGATTTCACTTCCTAGAAAAGGCATGTTGTTATAGGAAGAGCTTTCCTTGATCATGCATAGTCCTTCTGTGTATGTGTCTATACACCCATACTTAGTACAAGTGTGTACTAACCCTATACTATTATAATTTTTATAGGTGCAGGTGAGAGAGAAGGTTGAAGACTCATCGAAGCTGTTGGGATTTAGCGATCTCCAGACTTTGGTAGGTCCTCTTGAGTTCGAGGATGCTACTATTATCTTTCTAGCATAGTACTTTAGACATAGCTAGTGGATGTTGTCCCTAGCGTTTATTTTCACATATTTTTATTCAAATCTTTGTATTAAGGCCGTTTTGGCAAACTATTATGTTATATATTGATCTTTCATTTGAATTGATTCATCAATTGTAGATGGTTATTTTATTTGAGCTCATTAGAATATTATTCTATATCGTAATCTTATGAAGTGTATGTATACTTCACTATGTTCTAAAAGTTTTAAATTTTCCGCAAATTTAACTATATGATTGTGATGAAAGGTAAGAAGAGGTTTGTATGCGACCTCTGAGAGATTAACGACGGTTGCATTCGGATTCCTGATGACTCGGAGCTATGATGAACCATAGCACCACCAATGATGACTTGGACCTATGATGAACCGTAGCACCACCATTTAGAGAACTTTCCAATCGTACCCCCAGTCTAGCCAACCTATGAATATCTTTCACTAGGTATTTCTTGGCTTCATCTATATGCGACACACTACCCATAGTCATACGACTTAGGGCATCCACAACCATATTAGCCTTGCCGGGATGATACAAGACACTCATATTGCAATCTTTCAACAATTCTAACCACCTCCTTTGCCGGAGATTCAACTCTTTTTTAGTAAACACATATTGGAGACTCTTATGATCGGTGAAAACATCCACATAGACACCATACAAGTAATGCCTCCATATTTTCAAAGCAAACACCACGGCCGCTAACTCAAGGTCATGAGTGGGATAGTTTCTTTCATGCACCTTCAGCTGCCTCGAAGCATAGGCAATCACCTTCCCATTTTGCATAACCACACGCCCCAAACCTATACGAGAAGCATCACAATACACAACAAAGCCCTTTGTACCTTCTGGTAGTGTCAACACAGGAGCCGAAGTAAGTCTATCCTTCAATAATAGGAAACTCTTTTCACAAGCCTCCGACCACTCAAACTTTCTACCTTTTTGAGTCAATGTAGTCAAAGGAGATGCAATGGATGAAAAACCATCCACAAACCTTCGATAATAGCCCGCTAGACCCAAGAAACTCCTAATGTCTGACGGAGTCAAAGGTCTAAGCCAATTTTTCACTGCATATGTCTTCCTTGGGTCTACCTCAACTCCCTCACTAGAGATGATGTGCCCAAGAAACGCCACCAACCTCAACTAAAACTCACATTTGCTATATTTGGCGAACAATTGATGCTCTTTAAGGGTTTGCAATACCACCCTCAAATGATCCATGTGATCAACTTCATTCTTCGAATACACCAATATATCATCAATAAACACTATAACGAATGAGTCAAGATAGTTTCGAAACACCCTATTCATTAGGTCCATAAATGCCGCCGGAGCATTTGTGAGGCCAAAAGACATAACCACGAACTCATAGTGTACATACTAAGTCCGAAAGGCCGTCTTTGGTATATCTTCATTTCTCACCCTGAGTTGGTGATACCCCGACCTCAAATCTATCTTTAAAAAGTAACTCGCTCCTTGGAGTTGATCAAATAAATCGTCAATCCGAGGAAGAGGGTACTTGTTTTTTATAGTAACTTTGTTGAGTTGGCGATAATCAATACACATTCTCAAGGACCCATCTTCTTCACGAACAAGACCGGAGCACCCCATGGAGAAATGCTAGGCTTTATAAAGCCCTTGTCTAGCAAATCTTTAAGTTGTACCTTCAACTCCTTCAATTCGACCGGATCCATTCGATAAGGAGGAATCGAAATAAGGTTTGTTTCCAGTAGCAAATCGATACCAAAATCAATTTCCCGTTCGGGAGGAATACCGGGAAGGTCATTAGGAAAGACCTCCGTAAATTCACTCACTACGGGGACTGACTCCATAGGAGGAATTTCGGAATCCAAAACTTGGACTCTTACAATGTGATAAAGACACCCCTTTGAGATCATCTTACATGCTTTTAGACAAGATATGAAACGACCTCTAGGAATAGAATTCCCACCCTTCCACTCAGTAACGGGTTTATTTGGGAAACTAGACCTCACAATTCTAGTCCTACAATCAATGGAAGCGAAACTAGCATGTAACTAATCCATACCCAAAATGACGTCGAAGTCAAGCATATCTAGTTCAACTAAATCTGCATAAAAAATTCTATTGGGCAAAGTAATAGGACAATTTCGATAGACTCTTTTTGCTACAATTGACTCACCCACCGGAGTAGACACCACAAAAGGTTCATGCAAAACATCGGGTAAAGTATCACACTTTTTAGCTACTAAAGGAGTAAAAAGAGACAAAGTAGCACCCGGATCAAGCAAAGCATACACATCAATAGCAAAGATTTGTAACATATCGGTCACTACATCGGGAGAGGCCTCTTGGTCATCCATAGTACGAAGAGCATAGAAACGGTTCTTTTGAGGAGCCTCTCTTGCTTGGTTTTGGTCATTCTTTTCTCGCTTCCTTATGTTCGGGCAGTCCATAGCTTTGTGACCACTCTTCCCACAACTAAAGCAATTTCCCGTACCAATCAAGCATTCACCATAATGCTCCTTTCCTTATTTTGCACACTTAGGCTTCTCATTAAATGAATTTCCACTTTTTCCCTTTGCAACTCTAGGCCTAGGGGCCTTAAAATCCCTAGCGTTGGGAAATTTGGATGGAACTTGATTTGAGAACCTCTTCTTGAATCTAGGCTTGTCTGGAATCCCAAACCTATCTTTCATAGCTCCACCCTCAAAAGACCTTGTCCTTTTTGAATCCCTATCCTTTCTTTTTGCTCTAGCCTCCTCAACCCTTTTTACATTCACCATAAGACGACCAATATTCATGTTATCATGAAGCATAGCCGAATGACATTCTTCTTGCAAGTCATCCAACACACCCGTCACAAATCGACTCATCTCGTCTCTAGGATCGGAGACCAAGGAAGAAGCATATTTGGCCAATTGGATGAACTTCAAGGAATAATCATGAACACTCATACTTTCTTGGCGAAGGTTGATGAATTCCACCACCTTAGCTTCTCTCATCTCTCTAGGGAAGAACTGGTCAAGGAAAGTCCTCTTGAAGATCTCCCAAGTCACCGGCTCACCTCGAAGTGGCCTATTGTCTTTCCATTGCACATGCCAAGTCTGAGCCACATCCTTGAGTTTGTATGAAGTCAACTCGGAATTCTCATTGGAAGACAACCCCATAGCACATAGTATCTTATAAACCTCATCAATGATTTCTTGAGGGTCTTCATCAACCTTAGACCCATAGAAGATAGGAGGATTCATTCTAGTGAAGTCCCTAAGTCGGGAAGCCATAGTTTGCTCATGAACTCTCGGTGCCACATCCCAATTGGCTTGGGAAGTCATAGCTTGAGCTTGAACCGTTGCGGCTTGGGCTTGAGTAGTCATGGCTTGGGCCATTTGAGCAAGAATATCCCTCATCTCAGCCTCCGTCATAGGTGGAGGATCGGCCGAAGCCTGATCATCAACAACAATCTCTTCAAGAGGAGGAACTGGATTATTACGGGGAGGAATTCCCGCATTAGCAATCTCCTCCTCAAGTCTTCTAGCTGCATTACTCCGAGTATTAATCTCCTATAACCAAAATACAAGGTTTAGGTGAAATCATATAAGAAGTACGCTCTAGAGGCACGAGAATGGATTTCCAAAAATGAGAGTGATTCCTAAGCATCAAATAAGTTCCTATTCATAAGTGTGGCGCGCTTCACAATTATGAATACAAACCTACATAGACGTGGTTGAGAGAGACGTCAACATCAAGGATATTCAACCTCATGCTCTGATACCAAGTTTGTCACATCCGGGTATACCCCTAGACGTAATCGGCGTCGTCGTCCTCTTTGAGAACTAAGACAAGCCTCTTAGTCTTACATCATTGCATTCATCTATTACGAATACAGAAGAAATTTAAAACTTTTGTAAACTAACTCTAATCGGAGGTTTACATAGACCTCTACATACACATAATCATATTTATATCAAGTATACATAGACTTGTTCGTATAAGAAGATTACATAGTCTTCTACTCTTATTTCACACATTTATATAATAAGGAAATAGAATCATAAATCCGTCTCATCTCATAAACCATATAAATGAGAACAATAACATTGGGCATAGCCCTACATCAATAAAAGTAAGCCACATATAGGCTTTATACAACTTTTTCTCAAATAGGAAATAGAGTCAATACAAAAGTTGTAGTAACTAAGTAACTTCATAAAAGAGTATTGGCATCGTCCTCGGGAAAATGAGGACCTACCACTTGGATGATAGAATATCCAAATCTTCCTTCCAATCACCTCAAGTCAAACTTCAACGACCGGAACCTAAAATGTTTGGGGGAGAGGAAGAAAATGGGGTTAGTACGCCACATGTACTAAGTATGAGACCATATGCACAAATACCAACACAGTATGCTAAAAAGGGACATTTAATGAAATCATGTTATTCAAACCAATCCTTTAAACATACTAAACAAGTTAATTATATCATATTCATATCATCATACTTAAACCCATAATCCCATATAACTCCAACATCAAGTAATAACATCACAACCATGAATAAGAGTAAATCGTGTGAATAGCAAAGCAAACCAACCAACTATAATCCTTAAAAAGCCACACGTGCAATGACCAAGCAAAGCCCCATAACCTTACTTAGTCAAGTAACCTACCAAATATCATAATTAGCAATTCACTTCACATAGCATAATCTTCCACCTCATATAGTATTCTTTCTTTAACATTGTTAACCAATATCATATTCATAAGCATCTCATTCAACATATAAAGTCATTTACATTATATCATCGTTCATATACATAATATTAACTTCTCAAAGCTTCTATCAAGGCAAACTAGTGCAAGGCATAGGTAGAGTCACATACCCCTACCTAAGCTAAAGTCAAACCCCTCAAGTCACTTCAATTAGTCTATACTTCGTTCATTCATTTTAGTTTAGGGAACTCTTGCCTTAACAGACATAGACCACATGAGCTAATGTGGAATCCGGTGTCATAAACCTTACACCGATGGAAGGTGGTCTACCGGCCAAGGTAGAACCTAACATAAACGTAGCTATCTAGGTGGATCCACTAGCTAGTATCCTATGGTGGCAACATAGTTCAAGAACTAAGAGATAGATATCCCTATTCATACCATGTGGTAAATGGGCCGCTCCTCATGGGAATCCCTTAGATGACATACCCCATAAGCAAGGGAGTTGTCATCTCACGGGCAACTTTAGAATGAATCTTTCCTTTTATGAACAAGTCATCACCTCCCATTGTGAAGTTCACTCGGTGCTAAACAAAGTCCCTTTTTATTGAAATACCTTTAGTCTTATTATAATCATAACTTATCTTAAATCATATGATATAGCCCTTATATTCATCGTAATAGCTCAATAATAATTGTACGAGAAGTAGTCCTTTCATTCAGAATCCATATAAGTGAGGTCAACCCTTTGCATATCACATCATAACAAGGTGCATAATTACATGTTATCATTCTTATGGCATGTACACCCTAACAAACCTCACAACCAAAACATAAGACATTTCAACTCAATCATCATGCCATCCTATCACTCTAAACAAAGTATACTTCAGTACAACCTCATAACTTGAGGACAACTTACAATAATTAAAGTGAGAATTAGGATGGTCAAGGCTTACCAACACTCCTCCATAGTTCATCATAAAGGGCCTTACCATCAACCCATAGATTAACCCAATTTGAGTCATCACACCAATGTAACTCCACAACCAACATGATTATGAATTTAGAAGAGTCACTACACCATAATGCAATACTAAATCAAAACTTGGAAACATGTTATCTAAGCCTATCTTCTTAACCTAGATAAATACCCAAGGATTTGCATGAAAGACTTCAATTCATCACTATAGATTCATGATCAATGTAACAACAACCATTAAGGATGATTTAATCAATAATAGAATCAATTGCATCAAACCAAACCTAATTCATATCAAGACCATGCCTAGGGTTAGGGGTCAAGGGTCATGATCTACAATCTAGACCAAACCATATCAATTCATCCTAACCAAGTTACAATACATGATAATCTACTCATTATAACCCAAAGGAAACATGAACAACTCAATTCATAACATAAAACTCGTAATTGAATGAAACCCATATGAAACTCAACTTTTGGAAAACCCTTGAAGGAGCCCTTTTGAGGAAAGAAGTCTCAAAGGTGAATTAGATCTCATACCTTAATATTGGAGGACATTTTGATGATGAATTCGTCCTTAACCAGCCCCCAATTCACCTCTCAAGCTAACCTTCAATGGTGTCTTCCAATAGAGAGAGAAAGTAGAGAGAAGGAAGAGAGTTTATTTTGAGTGTTGTATTTAGGCTAATGAGGGTTTGGGGTATTTATAGTGGTACTAAATCAACTTAATTAGTCTTCCCTAAATCCCCAATTACCCCTAACCCACTTAATTAATTAAATGATTTTTAACTTAAAATGTGCAGGGATTTGCAGATCCTCACCGATGGAACCCCGCTGATGGGCCGTCGGTGAGTCGACGGGCATCCCCTCCCTACGTCCTGCACTCCGTCGTAATTGACAGAGACTGTGCCGGCGAGGGTTCCTTAGAAATCAACTAAGTGTGGGACAACGGTGACCTCGACGCCCCGTCGAGCCACTGACGCCCCGTGAACCGCCTTTCGTCGTGTGAAACAGTATCTAGGTAAGCAAGATCCTTCACGTATCTTTCTAAGTATGGGATGAAGGTGGCTTCGATGCCCCGTCCAGCCACTGACACCCCGTCAACCCCTTCGTCGAGGCACACTGCCAGGCAGTGTTGCTTTCCTAGCTGCAAGGGTCCTCCTTAAGGGACCTTGGTTGGTCCTTGGGGAGTCGTACCCGGACGTTTCAATCATGAAACACCCTTCACATGTGTTACCCCTATTTCTACCAACTTTTGTTCGATTCCGAATCTTAAAACTAGTCAAACGGCTTAAGACACACTAGCCCCCTTATGAACCAACTTTCCGGACGCCATGGACGTTCTTGAGTATTTTGGTTCTTAAACACCTTAAACACTCTATATACACCTAATTTGAATTAGAACAGTGATTTAGACCTCATGGAGCCTAGGTTAAGTTTTACAACATGCCTTGGTATTTCGAAATGTTACATTTTTCCTCCCTTTTCTCCCTAGGGAAGAACCTATCAAGGAAAGCCCTTCTAAATACTTCCCAAGTGATAGGACCCGCTCTCAAGGTCCTATTGTCTCTCTATTGGGTGTACCATGTTTGAGATACATCCTTGAGTTGATAGGAAGCTAGCTCGGCCTTTTCATTCGAAGTCAACCCCATAGCATAAAGAATCTTATAGACATCATCAATGAAGTCTTGGGGGTCTTCATTCACTTTTGACCCAAACAACATAGAAGGGTTCATCCTAGTGAAGTACCTCAAACGGGAAGATGTGGTACTAGCATTTTGTTGAACATGGGGTCCAACCTTCCTATTTGCTTGAGCCACCATGGCTTGAGCTTGAGGTAGCTACCGTTTGTGCTTGGGCAGTCATAGCTTGAGCCAAAGTCACAAATGTCGACCTTATCTCTCCATCCTTCATAGGTGGAGGAATGGCCGGAGCTTTGTCATGTGGAGGCACTTGATTGTCTTGTGGACTGACTTGGTTGCCTTGGGGAGAAACTCCCATTAGCCTAACCTTCCTCCAATCTCCTTCTAGCCGTCCTTCTAGTATTCATCTCATATATCCTTAAGAAAAACATTAGAATAAAAAGTGACACATAGAGTTTCAACTTATGAGGCACGACTTTCAAGATTACCAATAAGTGAGAATTCCTAAGGGTCACATAGCCTCTCATTCATAAGTGTGGTGCGCTTCACACCCATGAACAAGACTCTACGTAGACGTGGTTTAGTGACACATCCTCATGCTCTAATACCAAGTTTGTCACAACCGGGGAGAACCCCCTAGCCGTAACTGGCATCGTCGTCCTTAGAGAGGACTAAGACTAGACTCTTAGAATTTGTCATTATATTTCATCGGTTTAAGATGCGGAAAAATAAAAACTTTTAAATATTTAGATTTACATACACCTATCACATACTACGTAGGGAGTTTACTTAGACTCCTCGCATAGGAAGCTTACATAGGCTTCTTGTTTAGACAATATACATACCATATAAGAATTTAGTCTAATATATCGTCTCACATTAAACCATCTAAAATGAGTAAAATGTTCGATTCGGGCATAGCCCTCAATACGAATATCATAATTACCACTTAGGGATTACGACAACATGTTTAACAATAAGAGAGAAATGGATGTCTTTTAGACTATATCAAATTCGACTAAGCAAGATAGAAGGCTCCATCCTTGAATATTGAGGACTCACCAATCAACTTGGGGAAAAGAATCCATGCCTTATTCAATCGGCCTCCTAAGAACTCAATGGCTGGAACCTACATATTTGTAGAAAACATAGAAATATGGGTTAGTACACCACTTGTACTAAGTATGAATATATGCACATAAAATCATTTGAAAACCACACTTCAAAGGACATTTTGTTCAAAGTCATGCTAACTCACTTTTGAAAGCCTAAATGCACAACTAAGAGAATATGCAAGCCAATGACAACATATTCATTAATACAAGTCCATACGCAACACAAGACCAACATCATCAATAAAGTCAACGCAACATGGATACTATCAACATAAGGTCATATCAACATGAATAGTAGCATATCAAGATCATACAACCAAAGCAACTCCAACATCATAACAAAGCATGTACAAGAGTTCATCTCATCACATCGTACAAGACACTTATTCACAACCCCTTCCCAAGCCTACAAGTGCAATGTCTATATGAAGTCTCATAACCCCTCCTAACATAGTCAAGCAAACAAGGAAAGAGATCATAAACAATGCCTAACTTTATTTAACATAGCATCATGAGTAGTCATCATCATGTATAGCAATATAGACCAATAACATGTTCGTTAGTGAAACTAACATCATATAAAATCATCAACATGTAAAGTCAACATATGCATATCATTAAAGTCATAAAAACATAAGAACATCCTCCTATGATTTTTGTCACGTCCGGGGAGCACCCCCTAGAAGTAACTGGTGTCGTCGTCCTCAAAGAGGACTAAGACTAACCTCTTATCATTCGTCATTACATTTCATAGACTAAAAAGTGCCAAATATTAAAACTTTTCATCTACATCTACTTCATGAGGTTTACTTAGACCTCTCTCTTACACATAATATATACATAGGGAGTTTACTTAGACTCCTCGCAATAAGAAGCTTACTTAGTCTTCTACTTTTATGCCACATATATATAACATACAAAATATAGTCTTAATAGGGATGTCTTATATTAAACCATCTATGCGGAGTAGAACAATATGGGCATAACCTTACACAAATGTATAAATGCCACTTAGGGCTTACAACAATATCTTGAAATAACAAGAGTGAAATGATTGTCTTTAGACTATAACAATGTAACATAGGTAGAGTGAGAGAAAGGCATCATCCTCGGAACTTGAGGACATACCCACACTTGGAGAAATTATCCAAGCCTTTCTTGCATAATGGTCATGAACCCTTCAACGACCGGAACCTAAAATGTTTGGGGAAAGGAAGAAATAGGGGTTAGCACATCACTTGTACTAAGTATGGAAACATATGCACAACAACATAGAAATCATGCTAAAAGGGACATTTCATAAAACCATGCCAAGTTACTTTGAAAAGCCTTATGCACAACCCAAGAGCACATATAAGACAATAATCATATATTCCTTATGATACAAGCATACTCAACACAATACCAACATACTCAAGTATAAGCAAGTCAACATTTGTAATAACATAATTGAATACATAACCAACCCAACTCCAACATCAAGATATAACAATCAAGCATGTAGAAGAGTTCATAACATCACCATATATACAAGACCATTACTCATAACCCAACATCAATTCCACAAGTGCAATTACCAAGTAAAGCCCCATAACCTTACTCAATCAAGTAAACCCAATAAAAGACCATAAGCAATGTCTAACATGATATAACATAGCATTACGGGGAATCATCATCATATCTAGAAACATAGACCAATAGTATGTTCATAAATGAAACTAACATAGTATAAGGTCATTAATATGTATATTCAACATATTCATATCATTTACTTTATAACACATAAGAAAAACCTCCCAAGACTTCCCTCAAGTCCAACTAGTGCAATGTATAGGTAGAGTCCCATACCCCTACCAAGACTAAGTCAAACCACTTAGGTCACCCTAGTTAGTGTTCACATTATAACTTCAATTTACTCTTGGGAACACTTGCCTTAAACGACATAGACGACATAAGCTAAATATGGAATCCGGTGTCATGAAACCCTAAACTGAAAGAAGGTGGACTACTTGACAAGGTAGTACCAAAACATAAACATAGCATTTTAGGTTGATCCACTAGCTAATATTCCTATGGGGGCAACATAGTTCAAGAACTAGGAGATATACTTGGGACCCTTTTGATGCACAATTTCACTATGTCACCATCTCATGAGAACCATTGTGAACCTACCTTCCCACATTAGGAAGGGACACATCTCACATCTAGTTCACTTGGTGCTAAACTAGAGTCCCTTTTTGGAATGTCTTTAAGCCTTTTTTAATCATCATAACTTAGTATATGCCATAGGAGACTAACCCCTTGTATATTCATATCATTAGCTCATTAGGAATTGCATGATAATGTCCTTTCAACACAACCCTTATATGTGAGATAAACACATTATCGTCATCATGTTATAATAAGGCACATAGGCAATTCATAACCAACCTTATATTATTTCATCTTAAACATAATATCACATCTTCACATAATTAAGACATTTCTATAAAATCATCATACAAACACCTAATCAATATAATCACAAGTCATGCTTCAATTGAACTTCAACACCAAGTAAAGCCATCACAATTGAAGCAAAGGTTCAAAATCACAAAGTATTACCAATTCTCCTTCAACAAGCCATCATCATTGGTCTTACCCTCAACCAATACAATTTCATCCATAAATAGGTGAAATAACAGCATTCAATAGTAATTAACACAATAACTAACTCTGTTGCATCAATACTAATCAATTCAACATGAGTTCATAACCTATGGTAGGGAATTTGGGTCAACTCATGATCTATTCGACAATCTAGGTTAATTCATCAAGAACCAATGTAATTGAACTATAATACAACCTAATCTAATAATAATTACCAAAAATAACCATAAAAATACAATTTAGAAGATCAAGTTCGTATTAGGAAGAAACCCACATGAAATCATCTTTTTTGAAAACCAATTTTGGAAGAACCCTTTGGGGAAAGGAATCCCAAAGGTGAAGAGTTCCTATACCTTGTTAATTATTGAATATTAATGGATAAAAACACCCTTATTTATGCCCTAATGACCTTGAACTTTCCCTTCAATGGAGTGTTTTTTGGGAGAGAGAAAGTAGAGAGAAGGAAGAGCAATTTGGGTTTGGGAATTGTGAGGTGTTAAGTGAGGTTTTAGGCTTAGGGTAGGTTATATAGTTAATTAAATAATCTAATTAACCAACCCCTAATAACTAATTAAACCCCTAACTAACTAACTTAATTAAATGAACCTAACTAAACTTCACAGGAAAGTCACAGGCCTAACCTACGAGACCCCGTCCTATGGGTCGTAGGCCAGTAGACGGCTAGGACCCCCACCTTCCTGTGTAACCGTAGTTTTGGTTAGAGGGTTGCCAAATTGAACTATTCGTAAAAATGGCTAAGTGACCATCGACAGAGGCATCGAAACCCCATTGATTAGGCCACGCCTCGTCACCTACACCCGTCGATGGCTACTGCATGCACTGCATCAATTGGCAGCTTTGGGTCAAAATGAAAGGGTCCTCCTCAAGGACCCTTAGGGTGGTCCTTGGGGACTCGTACCCGGATGTTTCGACCCTAAATCTATTCTAATATGTGTTATACATTTACCAAATTTGATCCATTTCAGACTCTTAAAACCCCGTGAAATAGTCTAAGGAACACTAGCACCTTTTTGACTAGTCTACGGACATCATGGACGTTCCTTGACGTTTTGACTCTAAAACTTCCCAAATGAATTTTATACATTATTATTAAACTTAAAAAAGTGTTATATACCTTAGACTTTCATGTGAGGCTCTAGATTAGGTCTTAGACTTTCGGAGTGTTACAATTTCCCTCAAAGTCAAACTAGTGCAATGCATAAGTAGAGTCCCATACCCCTACCTATAATAAGAAGAACCCCTTAAGTCATCCTAGTTAGAGTTCACATTATTAAATTCATTTTACTTTTGGTAACATTTACCTTAATCGACAAAGACCATGTGAGCTAAACATGTAATCCCGTGTCATGAAACCCTACACCGAAAGAAGGTGGTCTGCTTGCCAAGGTAGAACCAAAGCATGATCATAGCATTCTAGGTGGATCCACTAGCTAGTATTCCTATGGGGAAAACATAGTTCAATAACTAGGTGACATATTTGAGACCCTATTTATGCATCATTGTATTGTAATCTCTACCTCATGAGAACCATTGTAAACCTACCTTCCCACATTGGGAAGCGACACCTCTCATAACGAGTTCACTCAGTGCTAAGCTAAAGTCCCTTTTTGACGTCTTTAAGTCATTCTTAATCATCATTACTTAATATAGGCCATAGGAGACTAACCCCTTGTATATTCATAGTCATTAGCTCATTAGGTATTGCATGAGAACTTCCTTTCAATACAACCCTCATATGTGAGATTAACACATTATCATCATCATGTCATAGTATGGAACATAAGTGATTCACAATCAACCTTATATCATCATACCTTATTCATTATCTCACAATCCATTTAATCAAGACATTTAAATTACATTCATCATATCGTCACATATATAATCTAATCACAATTAATACTTCAACTGAACATCATCATCAAGAACAAGCCATCACAATTTAAGGATTCAAGATCACAAGGTCTTGCCAATTCACCTTCAAAGACTTACTCATGGTCTTACCATCAACCCAACCATATTCATCCATAAATAAACATAATAACATCTTATAATAGTAATCAACACAAGAACTAAGTCAATTGCATCGTCACTAACCAATTCAACATCAATCCATAACCTAGGGTTAGGGAAATAGGGTTCATTATGAATTCTTAAAGAATTAGATTCAATTCTAACAATACATGACCCTAGGCATTCCATAAATTAATTAGTATAGTTAAAACAAGTCTAACAATCAACACATTCATCGATTCCCAATAATTCATAAGCAAGATCCAGGATTTGGGAAATTGGGGAAAAGACATGATCCACATGAAATACCCTAATTAACATCAATTATTCAAAAATTTATACTTAATTAGCCATAGATAATCATATTTCGTCATAATTAATCATCAATTTCTAGTTTAGAAGAAAACTCATTAGTAGAGGAAAACCCTTGGAATTGGGTGATTTAGACATCAACTTTGAAGGGATCTCTTGGGGAAAGAAACCCAAGAGTAAAGAATACATACCTTAATTAAGACTAATTCCACGAAATTGAGAAGAAAAGTTTAGAACTTGGCCTTCTTCTCCAAGCTTCCAATGCTCTGCAATGGAGGTTGAGTTAGAGAGAGAATTTAGGGAGAAGTGAGAGCTTTTGGGTTTTGACTTGGGAATTTGATTTGAGTGGGTTCAAATGGATTAAGACTGACCCTAAATCAATATATATTCACCCCCTAAAATACCCAAAATACCCCTCACTTAATTGGGTCGTTTTGTGAAGTCAAATTTACTTAAAATCGACGCAAACGAATCTGGGAAGTGGTTGCGCGTCGCGGGGGCAGTTCCACATTTTTTTCTAAAATCTGGGTTGAGGCAGAGAGATTCGTGAAGGACCTGCCTCGCGAGGCAATTTTTTCCTATCCAGTGTAGGCTGCATGACGCGTGGCAGCCTTCAATTCTTGGTTGCACGCAGGCTGCTTTTGCAGCCTGCTCGCCAAAGTTTGGGTCCTCCTCAAGGACCCTTCAGGTGGTCCGTGGGGAGTCTTAACTCGACGCTTTGACCCTATATACTATATTTTACCTATTTAAAGTCTTTTTTTACAAGTTTTAGACATCATATGATACTCCCAAACCTTCACACAACACAAGGACGTCTACTAGTTCAATTTTGCTAGTTTCCAAACGTCAAGGTCATTCTTTGATATTTAAGCTCTTATACTTCTAAATCAACTCTATTATGTTAGTATAGGTATGGAAACATCCTTTTAATCATCATTAGGTATGTGAAGCTCTAGACTAGTTCAAGGATTTTTGGAGTGTTACAATTTGCTTTAAATGAGATTACCCTAAGTGGGAAAGAATGAGTTGAGTCGGAGGGTAGTTGTATCCTTATCTTTTCCTTCTATTCTTACTCAAGCTTGAGACCAAAATTCTTAGTAGTTTGGTTATGTTATGGAGTCTTGCATATTAGTATGACTACCTTTTCTCCTTATGATTATGAGTGCCTTTGATGGTATAATGTTTTGCATGCTCCTGATGATATCATGGTTACATGGGAAAGTTAGTAGTTAATCTATAGTTTCTCATGTTAATGTGTATATATGATATTTTCCTTAGTTGCTTTGAAGTTGCTATGCTTATGTGCCAATGTTGATTTGAAAGTTATTACATTATGAGCTTTATAATGATATGATGAGCATGTCTAAAGTTGGAGAAGGTAGTTCCTCCATAAATTAAAAGAAAATGATGAAGTATGTGTGCACTTTGAAAAGTGGAATTTCTTCCAAATTTGCTTATGTTTCTTAGAGTGCATAAAGATGTGTAGTTGGTTTTCCTTGTAAGTTTGGTGCATTGACTATGAATGTTATGACCTTGATAATATGTATTGTATGCTGCTAGTTGTGTTCTTGATGTCTTTGAAAGAGTTTAGTGTCATTCGAGGACGAATGTTGTTCTAAGTGGGGGGATATTGTAATGACCCTAAAATGAAATAGGTAAAACGAGAGCTTCACATGTGTTTCATGAGTTAAATATTTTTTTAAGTAATGTATCTTAGCATTAGAAGTCAATTTTTAAAATTTGGAAGTCAAACGTCAAGGGACGACCAAGACGTTCGACGACTAAATGCCTATGTGCTTGCATGTGTTCTAGTGTGCCTTGGCATGCTTCGTGGTTTGTTTGGAAGCCAAATTGATATGAGAGGACCCTGAGACCTAGATGAACATTTTTAGGGTTAAACATCCGGGAACGACTCCACTTAGGACCCACGAGGGGCCCTAGAGGAGGACCCCAACTCTAAGGCAGAAACTACCAAAGCATTGTCAATTAATGAACCAAACGACGGCTTATTGACTTGGTCCATCGATTGGACCTGTAAGTCTGCAGGTTTTGGAGCTTCAGACCAAAACCACGAGCCCTCATCAACGGGACGTTGATCAACCGATGGTCCGTCGTTGGTGGGCGTTTTTGGTGGCCTGCAAAAGCTACTTGTAGTTCGGCCAACTTAGGGGTGAATTGGGAAATTCACCCCATATCCTATTAAATTATGGTCAATTGTTTTAGAGTTTTTTAGGTATTTTAAGTTAGTTTATACTCCTAGAACCTAAGTTAATCTTCCCCTTTAAAATCAAAACCTCTCTCTCAAGAAAAACTCTCTCAAGCCCCATTGAAACTTGAACTCAAGGTAGAGCTTGGATTGAAGATTTTGGGTGATTTATTCACCAACTTAGTGGGCTTTTTTTCATATAAGGTATGGTAGTTCATCCTAGATTCTTCTCTCATTCAAGGAGCCGATCCAAAGGCTTTTCAAAAAGGTTTCAAATTCTAAATTCTTCTATTTTGAATTCCAAGTATGGGTTCTTGCATGTAAACATTTTAAAGGATATTATGATATTATTGATGTGAGTTGATGATTTTAAGGTCAAGAACTCAATGAACCCATGCTCATGCAAATTCTCAACTTTTGACGTATGAATTGGGTTTGATGAGCATGATTAGATAATATTAGAACTATGTTTTTTTTATGTTATATTGTAATTAGCTACTGCCTTTAATGCTATACTATGATGAATTATTGGAGAAATTGAGGGAAGATGGTGAAAGCTTGGATGAAGGGTAAGTTGTTTCTACATTGCTTAATTCTTATTGAATTGATCTTGAGTGGTATGGTCCACTTATGGTGGTGGTGTTTACTTGATGCATATGAAGTTATATGTGAAATGTGTTTATGGCATTGAAGGCATTGAATGTGAAGTAAAATTAAGTTATGATGAATATGCATGTGATGTCTTGTGGAGTTGAGATTGTGTGTCTTAAAGATACTACGTCTAAATGAAGTATATGTATATGTAAAGCATGATAGTGTATGCTTATGATAAATGTAGTATGATCATGTCTAGAAATCAATGTTATGAATGATAGGGGTTATGTGAAAGGTGTTCTCACATATACTCACACACACTATGAATGCATGAATGAAGTTATGAATGTAAATGGGGCATTGTAGGGTAGACAATCTTCGTGAGTAGAGATGAAGTGTCTAGACCTACCCTACTATTCCTAATGAACTCTAGTAATGAAAAGGGGGATATTGGGGTGAACACTCTTCGTGAGTTGAGATGAAGCATTTAGTGGCAACCTCGCTATTTCCAATGAGATTTCCAAGATAGGTTGGAGGTTGGATGTCCTTCGTGAGTTGATATGTGGTATTCAAAAGTGACCTCTAGGGATAAGTACACTACGTTAGTTAGTACTAAGTTGCTATCCCTTAACCTATAGCCAATGAATGTAAAGAATGTTTAAGACACCGTGGGGGAGTTATGCTTAGCAATGAGAGAATTTGAAGAATGGGTGGGTAAACTTTGTGAGTAGAGATGTTGTATGCAATGTACCTCTTGAGATGAGTGCTCCTCATTAGTTGAGAATGAGTTACTTAAAAGAAATCTCCTTATCCATTAGCTATGCGCCCAAATCGGTATAGCTATTGGAGATCCATGTAAAGGCTAAGAATATGACCCTACCTTAGGCAAGTAGGGATCCCTCATTTGGTAGGGGTTAATACCGGGATTCCATGTCAATCTCTCATGGTCTATATCGGTTAAAGCTAGCCCACACACAAATGAATATTATGAACTAAGTCTTCTTAAGGGTGTACTACTTAGGGTAGGTAGTGGAATGGGACACTATCTATCCATTGCACAAGTAGACATTTGGAGGGAGTCTTGGTGTGTCCTTATATGAAATGTATGAATGGGTAATTATATGATGAAATGAAGTAAGTTGACTTTATGTGTAATGATAAAAAAGCATGTTGATATTATGTCTTGTATGATGAAAGTTATGTGAAGTGATGATTGTGATGTGCCTAGTCTAGGTTGATTCCTAAGGAGTACTAACTGGAAGTAGTTGTATAGGATGCTACTTTCACATTGCACTAAGTGTAACTTGGGGGTTGTCTTGGAGGATGGTCTTTATGTGAAGTTCCTAAATGCATGTATGTTCTTCTAAGTGTCTTTAGTAATGAATGTTGACTTGTGGAGTTGGAATGATGTAAGTTTGTGTTTGGTAGTTTTAAGGATCACTTAGGTGTGTATTGAAGAGGTTGTATGGGCGGTCTCTTCATGTCTTACCTAGGTGAGTCTTAGGATAACTTTGGATACGAAGGTCTATGTGATAAATGGGTAACTGTTAAGTATGACTATATGTTGAGATTTATGGAAGTGTTACTTTATATGATGCATGGTGACTTATATTATGCTTTATAAAGTTGATTCATGAAGGTTTTACCAAAATAGCATGAAAATTATGTTTCAACTAAAATGTCCTCTTTTAGCATGTTTTTGCATAATGTCATACTTAGTACAATGTTTGTACTAACTCCATACTCTTCCATATTTTCAAAGTATAGGTGGAAGGCAAGGGAAGGTTTCTTAAGGCAAAGCTTGGGAAGTTGATTCTCTCAAGATTGATATGTCCTCATATGTTCGAGGACGTAGTCTATGTTTCTTTTAGCATTTTCTTTATATTAAAGACTTAGTATAATTCATTCAATGTAAAGGGTTGTGACCCTAATATGTTAAGATGTGTCTTTAAGTTGGCTTGTGATGATGAGACTTATTCCTTAGTTTTATAAATAGTTTATTATTATGATGTTGTGAAAAGTTTAATTCCACACTACTTTTCATACTTATGTAATGAATGATAACTAAGAGGCTTGTGCAAGACCTCCGTGAGGTCAAGTACGCCGTGTGGCGACTCAAAAGTGCTCTAAATTCTAGGATGTAGTTGGGGGTCATTACACCGAGAGTGATAGCCTTTTACTTACCTAATCTAATTTTCTTACACTATGAATTTCGGCAGAGACTCTCTTACTCGCTTAAAATGGTCGATGTTTTTTTAAATGGAACATCTCTTTGCCAACTCACCGTAAGCATGAAGCTAAGATTTCCAGCGAGCTCACCGTGGTTCGCTGAAGATGCTTGGCGATTCGCTAATCAAACTGTAAAATTTGTCTATCATTCTATGCTCCCCGATTGATTAACCTTTAAATCGTTTTGCAAATATGGCCACACAACAAAACTGAAGAAAGGAAAATGGGATTGTGATTAGTGAGAATGCACCCCCACAAAGGGGGAAATTTGCGGAGCATTCTAAGGGAAAAGGAAAAGAAAAAATTCTCAAATTATCAGATGCAAGTGATGACAACACGGACCTTTATGACTTTGACCCCATTCATTATAACACAGATTCTGAAGAGGAAGAGCAGGAAGAAGCACACAGAATAGAGTAAAGAACAAAAACGCTAAATGACCCATCTAGGATCAGAAGCCCAGAACGCGTAGCCTTGACTTGTCCAAATATAGAACAAACTATGACACTGGCAATACCGAGGCAAGGACTACCAGGCAAGTCAACAAATCAATCAAAGTCTAAGGGTTGGGGACAATTATTGAGGAAAAGAGAGTATCAATATATGGAGTTAAAGATAGATATCCAGCAGTGATAGAGTGCCTAAAATACCATAAGTTTCAGATATTTACTAAGACAAGCAGCCCCTACATCCCAAGCTTGGCCAGAGAGCTCTATGATGCATACATTGTTATGGTCCCTCAATGGAAAAGAATGGTATCCTACTTCAAGCCACTGGATTATGTGGATGTTCGGGGAAGAAAGGTGGCTTGCGATAGTGGGGCAATAAACGCAGCTATGGGATTTCCCACTTAAATTCATGATAGCTTTCAGAGCTTGATCAGGAATGACAAGCTGGATGAGATGAAGAAATGTCTATCTCCACTAATTGCAAATCAAGAGGCACCAGATTAGTAATAGAAGGGGATTAGATTGAGAAAAAAAGATTTGAATGTAGCCGCAGGATATTGGTTTGGGTTCATTAGTAGAACAATTATGCCTTCTCAAAATGAATCAGTTCTGTGACACGCTAAGCCTTCCCTTCTTGGATGCATTATGAGGCCCGAGAGGACAAACTTGGGGACCCTCATCGCTTCAGAAATTAACATGTGGGCAAAGCAAAGCATAACATCTCTCCCATTCCCAGTATTGATCACTAGGTTATGTAGAAGAGCTAAAGTGCCTACGAATGCAAGGAAGGATATGGAAGTAGCGCCCTCAGCTTCCACATATATTCGAAAGATAGAAGTTATATATCCCAAAGAACAAGCTGTGAAAAAACAAAAAGAAGCCCAAGACACTGAAGTTATACATATGGGAGCATTAGAACACACTCCAGTTTTCAAGGCTCCAAGTATAACTAGCTTCACTATTTCTTGTGCTAACCCATCATGTGATAACACTGCGGCAAAATCATCTAGGTCTATTGCATTCAGTACCCCGATCAACACCATTTCGTTGATCCGAATGTGGCAACAGGCGCAGTCAGCTGAATCTCAGGCTGCAAGGCTAGAAACAACCATTCCAAAATTTATTCAAAGTGCACTAAATGATGTTGTAGAACCACTAAGTTCAACAATTGCAAATCTGGAAGAATGGATAACAATGTGAGAACAAGACAAAGAAGCACCAGAGGACGTTGCATCACTACGAGCAGAAATTACAAAACTTATAGATAACTGCGCTTCTTGATGTCCACAGACATGTCTGGAATTTTTGGCACGGTGGAAATCCCAAACATGCATGACATGCCCCGATCCACTTCTAGACCTGGATACAAAGCAGACATGCAGATGATCAGGAATCAGAAGTGGAGACAGATAAAGAAGCTGAAGTAGCTGCAAGGGAAGATTGGGAAGAAACGGATGTAGTCATGATGGATGCAGCTCTTCAAATTTCTCTGAAAACTGCACAATTTTTTAGAGTTGATGGAGCAAGACCCTTTGGTGGCAACTCGAGCTCCAAGGAGTAAACAGGACTCCCCTCTGCCCTATCCTTTAAGTTACATAAAATGCATTTTTGAATATTTGTGGTGGGGTGAAGAAGCACTTTTATTTGCTTGTCTTTACCAGTTTGTTGATGATTTTGAATGTGTGTACATGTGTTTTGATATATGAGTAGGTTATCTATTCAAGTTAAGTTTTTCAAATTTCTTTCGCAAATGTTTGAGCTTATGGCTCACTTTTAGGTACTAATTTCTTAATAATTTTGACCCTTCCGAAAAAATCACTTTTGATAATTTTGCCACCTCTTGTGTTGAAAGTGGTTGTTCTTGTTCAAATTTAAGTCTCGGTTTCGATCAGTAGCGATTACTTGAAAAGCGATCTCAATCGAACAAACATGAATGTATGGCTACAATGAGAACGAATCAAGTTACATATGCAATATGTGAACTCTTTGCATCTCGTTGTGATTAGCCAATTAACAATTGATTCTTTTGCAATGACCATTGCACACTAGCGAAAGTGTGTAGTCTTGTTTGACTTAAGTGTCACTGCCTTCTGTGATGAGCTTGCCTTGAACCTTGCATGAATAAACATAGAATTTGCCCGATTAGTCCAATTGATTTAGAAAGGTATCCTCTTGACGTGATCTTACGAAATTGAGCTATGCATGAATAGTTTAAGTCATGTTGTGCACATTCATGATTGAGTCTTGTGTAGCACTATTTGAGACATCCTATTTGAACAGTTGAACTTAAGTTTTACTTGAGGACAAGCAAAAGTTTAAGTTGGGAGTGTTGATGAGTCCCCAAATTGGACTCATCTAGGGCTTTATTTTAATGCAAGCAGTGTCCTAAATTGTATATTTTATCTTGATATCTGATAAAAACCTCTAAGTTTTAGGAGCATAGACAAAACGAAGGCAAAACAGAACAAAACAGCTGAAGATGCAAAGCGCACATCGCCAGACACACTTGGCGATATGACGTATAGCAGAGTTCTGCCTTTTGTTATAGCAAGCGAGCCCTGAAGAAACTGGATCAAAAGGTGACGAAAAGGTGCAGTCGGAGCTTTGCCAAATAATTCCAGAAGCAAAGTTATTCCGCCCAACATTACAGCATGCACGAAAAGACAGGGCACAAACGGCAACGAACCAGAGAAAGGGTGAATCGTCGAATCACTCGGTGATTCACGACTTAAGACGTCAAATGGATCCACCAGCACTAATCTGAAGCTTATAAAATTTAAACTCTTATTATTTAGATATAGAATTTTGGAGACAAAAATATTAAGATATTTTTCCGGTTTTAGAACCCAAGTTTTTGGCATTTTTCTCTCAACTTTGGAGAGGCTTTTGAGGAAGCATGAAGAAAGAAACCCATTTGATTGTTTTATAATTTGAAGTATATTTGATTATCATTTGATGTGTGGCTAAAGACCCCATTC
Source organism: Solanum lycopersicoides (assembly GCA_022817965.1). Taxonomy (NCBI): domain Eukaryota; kingdom Viridiplantae; phylum Streptophyta; class Magnoliopsida; order Solanales; family Solanaceae; genus Solanum; species Solanum lycopersicoides. The sequence continues at coordinate 41,205,612 of CM040621.1, read as the reverse complement.
TTGGGGTGTGATTTAGCTAATATGTGTTGATATTATTTCTGGATATTGTTTTCTGATAGGATTAGATGTATTTTAATGGTTATTGCACCTAGTGGTTGTGGTTTAATTTAATGGGTTTTTAGTTGTAAATACAAAACCACCCATATGTTTTGGCATGCCCGAGAGGGAGGTCGCGAAACCAAGACCACTAGACTAATGTCCTAAGGAGTGGGTCGACATGAGGTTCAACCAATAGGGTGAGCCCTTGTCCCATATTCAAACACCATTTATCGAAAGGTCAGGGTGTGGATAAGGTGTAGGCTGGTTAGTTTATACGAGTGGGTGTCCGAGAGAAACCCATTTGATATTGGGTAAGTTCATCGAGAGAGAACTTAGTTTCACCTAAAGCTTTGCCTAGTCACCATTGTCTTGCAAATTTTACTATCAAAAGCATGTACCCACTAGTTTGTATCAACATATATTGCTGTCACACCCCAAGAACTCTCTCCCATACTTATTTTCTCCTTTATTTTTTCTATTTTACAACTTGTGACAAAACCTCTTCTTGATATTTGACACTTTGGTGTCACCAATTTAACTTTTTTTGTTTTTATATTCGAAATGTCCTGAGCTAATCACTATTTAGAATGAAATTCTAAGTAGCTACTACTTTTGTCACACCCCGAAATCACCCCCTAGACGTAATTGGCGTCGTCGTCCTCTTTGAGGACTAATACTAGCCTCTTAGCTTACATCATTACATTCATAGGTCAAAATGCGGAAAATTTAAAACTTTTCTTTATCTATCTTGAGGTTTACATATACCTCTCGCATACACATAATATATTCATATCGAGTATACATAGACCCTTCGTAGAGGAAGATTACTTAGTCTTCTACTTTTATTGCACATAGATATATAAGATATAACATAGTCTTAAAATCGGATATCTCATCTCATAACCATCTAAGACAAGAGTATATTAATTGGGCATATCCCATACATCAACGTAATAAATCCACATATAGGCTATACAATGTTTAGTACTCAAATGAAAAGGAAAGAACTGAAAGTCTTATAACTAGAACAATATCAAGCTTGATAGTGGCATTGCCCTCAGAAAGTGAGGACCTACCCAACTTGGATGAGTGAGAATCCCAAGTCTTCCTTCAAAGTCGTCTCAAAATCCCTTCAACGACCGATACCTAAAATGTTGGGGGAAAAGGGAGAAAATGGGGTTAGTACACCACTTGTAATAAGTATGAGACCATGTGCACACACATCATAAAATCACGTTAAAAGGGAACATTTCATTAAAGTATGCAATTTACATTGAAAAGCCTTATGCACATTCAAGAAGACCATACAAATCAATAATATATATTCATTAAGTCAAGAACATGTAATACCAAGTCTAGCCAAGTGTAACATTTCAAAAATCCAAGACGTGCCTTAAAGCTTAACATAAGTGTCATGAGGTCTAGACACCGTTTTTAAGTCCATATTAATGAATATAGGTCATTTAGGATGTTTAGAAACCAAAACGTCCATGACGTCCGGGAATTTGTTTCAAGGGCGTACTAGAGTGCCTTAGCCTATTTGACTAGCTTTTATGAGTCAGAAATTTATGAAATTAGGTGGAAGGGTGTATAACATGTTTTTAAGATGATTCATGGTTGAAAAGTCCAGGTACGACTCCCCAAGGACCAACCAAGGGTCCTTGAGAAGGACCCTAGCACGTAGGAGGTAACACTGTCTGGGCAGTGTGCAACCACGGAAGGCAAACGACAGCTCATGTGTGGATCGACGGGGTGTCGATGAAAACCGTCGTCCCACAGTTAGCCAAAATGGGGAAGACCTCTCCTACACAAGTCTCTGACCAAAACGACGAGTGTACAGGACGGAGGGGGACCAAATTGTCGACTCACAAATGGCTCGTCGATCGGGGTCTCGTCTGTGATGCTTAAGTTTTCCTGCACATTTTTTAGTTAGTTAATTTAATTAGTTAAAGTGTTAGGTGGTTAATTAGGGGTTTAAGGGAGTCTAATTAGGTTGATTAACCCCCTATATAAAGACCCCAACCCTCATTAGTCTAAACACAACTCACAAAATAAAATTTGTTCCTTCTCTCTTCTTTCTCTCTCTATTGGAAGACACCACTGAAGAAAAGATAGGGGGAGGTTTTGGGGGCTATAAAGGGACTATTTAAGCATAAAATATTCATCAAACTTTAAGGTATGGGATCTATTCACCTTTGACACTTCTTTCCTCAAAGGGTTCATTCAAAGTATTTTAAAAATTGAGTTTTCATGTGGGTTCTTCTCAATCTCGAAAATCATGTTATGAATTGATTTGTTTATGGTTTCTTTAGGTTATAATGGATAGATTAACACGTATTTTAACTTGATAATGATAATTGTTGATGGCTTGGTCTAAATTGTAGAACATGATCCTCAACCCTTAACCCTAGGTTTGATCTTGATAGGAATTAGGTTGTAATTGATTCAATTGACTTGGTTGTTGATTAAATTACTCTCCTATGGTGTTATTATGATACATTAAGATGAATTATAGGACGATTATTCTAGTTCTTGAGATGTGATTTAGGTTATGAAGTATACTGTGAAATTGACCTAAGTATCTTGTCTTAAGCAATGATCTAGTGTTGAGTTGTGTTATAGAAATACAATTGGCCTTTTTATCTTATTGGTTATCATTGTGTGATGATGTTACTCCCCTATTTGGGTTGAGTTATGGATTAATGGTAAGACACTTGGGGATGAACTATGAACAAGACTTGGTAAGTCTTGTGATCCCTATACTTTACTTCAAACTATGGTAAATTGTGATTAAGTCATGATATTGTGTTGGAGTATGTCTTGTTTAGGATTGATAGGGTGGTATGATATTGTGTTTAAATGTATTGAATATAGTTGGGAGGTTGATTAAAATGAAATAATATAAGGACGTTGATGACTACCAATGTGCCTTATTAAGAATGAATATGTAAATGTGGTAACCTCACTTATATGGGTTGTGATGAAAGGACTATACTCATGCAATTCTTATTGATCTATGATGATGATGATTATACAAGGGCTATACCCTATGACCTAGACTAAGCTATAATATATAATTAAGTACACTAAAGACATTTCAATAAAGGGACTTAGCTTAGCACTGAGTGAACTTGACAATGGGAGGTGATGACTTTCCATAGAGGAAGAGTTACCCTATAGTTCTATATGTGATGTTGACTCCCCTTTGAGGGATACTCATTCAATGGATTCCCATGAGAGGAGGCCCCAATTACCAAGTGGTATGAAAAGGGAATACCTATCTCTTAGTTCTTGAACTATGTTACCCCATAGGAAGACTAGCTAGTGGATCCACCTAGAAAGCTACGTTTATGTTTGGTTTTACTTTGTCCAGTAGACAACCTTCCATCAGTGTAAGGTTTTACAACACCGGATTCCACACTTAGCTCTTGTGGTCTATGTCGGTTAAGGCGAGTGTTCCCTAAACTAAAATGAAGTAATAAAGTATAAACTAACTAGGGTGACTTCAGAGGTTTGACGTAGCCTAGGTAGGGGTATGGGACTCTACCCATGCCTTGCACTAGTTTGCCTTGAGGGAAGCTTTAGGAAGTTGATATTATATATGTATATGCTAATGATGTGAATAATGATAATATGTTGACTTTACATGTAAATGATATCATATGATGATGGTTATTCTTATGAACATGTGTCTATTCTATGTTGTTAAGGTATGATGTTAAGTATCTTAAAGGTTATATTATGTGAAGTTGGAATTAGTTATGGATTCTTGTTGGGTTACTTGATTAAGTATGGTTATGGGGCTTTGCTTGGTTATTGCACTTGTTGACTTGATAGGGATTCATGAGTACTTGTCTTGCTTATTATGCTATGATAAACTCTTATCCATGCTTGTGATGTTATTCCTTGATGACAGGGTTGTAGTAGATAATGGGTTTAAGTATGTTGGCATGCGTATTACTTACTTTTCCTTGATAAATATGTCTTGTTGCTTGGTATGGCTTGTTTGATTATGCATAAGACTTTCAAAGGATAAAATGGCATGATTTAACTAAATGTCCTTTTTAGCATGATTTGACATTATATGTGCATATGGTCTCATACTTAGTACAAGTGGCGTACTAACCCAATTTTCTTCCTTTTCCCAAACATTTTAGGTTCCGGTCGTTGAAGGCTCATTCGAGACGACTTGAAGAAGACTTGGATATTCTCTACCATCCAAGTAGGTAGGTCCTCACTTCCCGAGAGCGATATCGATATCGATCTTATGTTGTTGCTTAGTTTAAAGACTTTTATATTCCTTCTATTTTCATTTGAGTGTGATTTGTATAAGCCTACATGTGTCTTCTTTACATTGATGTAGGGCTATGCCCAATTTGTTATGATCGTTTTAGATGGTTATGAGATAAGACAATCTTTACGACTATGTTCTATCTTATATATATGTATGTGCAATAAAAGTACAAGGCTATGTAACATTCCTATACGAAGGGTCTATGTATACTCTATACGGATATATACTATGTGTATGTAGAGGTCTATGTAAACCTCCAATTAGAATAATGAAAAGTTTTAAATTCTTCCATATTTTTGACTTATGAATGCAATGATGTAAACTAAGAGGCTAGTCTTAGTCCTCAAAGAGGATGACGACGCCGGTTACGTCTAGGGTGTAAACCAGATGTGACAAACTTGGTATCAGAGCATGAGGTTGAATTATCTTAGAGTCAATGTCTCTCTCAACCACGTCTATGTAAGTTCGTATTCATATTTTTGAAGTGTGACACACTTATGATTAGGAACCTACATGATGCCTAGGAAACTCTCTTTTCTTGGAAATCTAATATCGTGCCATTAGAGTATACTTATGGTGTGTTCTTGCATCTAATCCTATTGTTCTGATTATAGGAGAAATGAACACTCGAAGGAATGCGGCACGAACACTTGAAGAGGAGATTTCCAATGCGGGAGCTCCTCCCGTGGTAATCAAGTTCCTCCTCTTGAAGAAGATGTTGTGGATGACCAAGCTCCGGTCAATCCTCCACCTTTGACGGATGAGAATATAAGGGTTGCCCTTCTCCAAATGGATCAAGGCATTACTACTCAAGCCCAAGCCACCACTACCCAAGCCCAATCTATGACGGCCCAAGCTAATCGGGAGGTTGTACTCCGAGATCATCAACAAGTCACTACCATGGCATCCCATCTAAGGGATTTCACGAGGATGAATCCTCCCACTTTCTATGGGTCTAAGGTTAAAGAAGACCCCCAAGAGTTCATTGATGAAGTCTACAAGATACTCTTTGCTATGGGGTTGTCCACTAGAGAGAAGGCCGAGCTAGCCATATACTAACTCAAGGATGTGGATCAAACTTGGTATGTTCAATGGAGGGACAATAGGCCTCTTAGGGGTGTCCGGTGACTTAGGAGATCTTCAAAAAAGATTTTCTTGATCGGTTCTTTCCTAGGGAGATGAGGGAAGCTAAAGTGGTGGAGTTCATCAACCTTCGCCAAGGAGGTAGGAGTGTTCATGAATACTTCTTGAAATTCACTAAATTGTCAAAATATGATCCTTCTTTGGTTTCCGATCCTAGAGATGAAATGAGCCTCTTTCTGATGGGGTGTCGGATGATTTGCAAGAGGAATTTCATTCCGATATGTTACATGACAACATGAACATTTCTCGTCTTATGGTGCATGCCAAACATGTGGAAGAGGCAAGGGCTAAGAGGAAGAGTAGAGATGCTAAGAGGGCAAGATCTTTTGTTGGAGGTTCTTCTAAGAAAGGCTTGAAATTCAAGACAAGCCTAATTTCAAGAAGAGGTTCTCTAATCAAGTTCCATCTAAGTTGCCTAAGGCTCGTGATGATAAGGTGGCTAAACCTAGAGCTCAAAAGGGAAGGAGTGGAAACTCACCAAATGAGAAGCCTACATGTGCCAAGTATGGAAAGGGTCATTTTGGTGAATGCTTGGTTGGAACGGGCAATTGTTTTAGTTGTGGTAAAAGTGGGCACAAGGTTAGGGATTGTCCCAATGTGAGGGTTCAATACAAGGGTAGTGGTCAAACTCAAGCAAGTGGTTCAAATGAGGCTCCAAAGAAGAACCGCTTCTATGCTCTCCGCTCTAGGGGTGAGCAAGAGACTTCTCTCGACGTGGTTACCGGTATGTTGAAAGTCTTCTCTATTGATGTATATGCCTTACTTGATCCCGGAGCTACTTTATCATTTGTTACCCCTCTAGTAGCCAAAAAGTTTGACATTTTGCCAATATTTTGCATGAATCTTTTATAGTGTCTACTCCGTGGGTGAGTCGGTTGTTGCAAAAATGGTGCATAGAAATTGTCCAATAATGTTGCCCAATAGAGTTTCTTATGTTGAACTAGTAGAACTTGATATGCTTGATTTTAATGTCATTTTGGGTATGGATTGGTTGCATGCTTGCTTTGCCTCTATTGATTGTACGACAAGGTGGTGAAGTTTAACTTTCCAAATGAATCCGTGGTAGAATGGAAGGGGGGAATTCTATTCCTAGAGGTCGTATCATCTCTTGTCTAAAAGCATGCAAAATGATCTCAAAAGGTTGTTTATACCATATTGTAAGAGTCAAAGACTTAGACTCCGAAATTCCTCCCATTGAGTCAGTCCCCGTAGTGAGTGAATTTTCGGAGGTCTTTCCTAATGATCTTCCCTGTATTCCTCCCGAAGGGGAAATTGATTTTGGTATCGATTTTCTACCAGATACAAATCCCATTTTAATTCCTCCTTATCGGATGGCTCCGGCCGAATTGAAAGAGTTGAAGGCTCAACTGAAGGATTTACTAGACAAAGGATTCATTAGACCTAGTATTTCTCCATGGGGTGCTCCGGTCTTGTTTGTGAAGAAGAAGAATGGGTCTTTAAGAATGTGTATCGATTATCGCCAACTCAATAAGGTCACTATTAAGAATAAGTATCCTCTCCCAAGGATTGACGACTTGTTTGATCGACTCCAAGGGGCAAGCTACTTTTCTAAGATTGATTTGGGGTCGGGGTATCACCAACTTAGGGTGAGAGGTGAGGACATACCAAAGATGGCATTTCGAAGTAGATATGGTCATTATGAGTTCCTAGTAATGTCCTTTGGTCTCACTAATGCTCCGGCGGCATTTATGGACCTAATGAATAGGGTGTTTCTAAGTTACGTATATTCATTTGTCATTGTCTTCATTGACGACATCTTGGTATATTCGAAAAATGAGAGTGATCACATGGGTCATTTGAGGGTGGTATTGCAAACCCTTAAAGAACATCAATTGTTTGCCAAGTATAGCAAATGTCAGTTTTGGTTGAGGTCGGTAACATTTCTTGGTCACATCATCTCTAGTGAAGGAGTTGAGGTTGATCCAGGGAAAACGGAAGCGGGGAAAAGTTATCCTAGACCATTGACTCCAACCGACATTAGGAGCTTCTTGGGTCTAGCGGGTTACTATCGGAGGTTTGTGGATGGTTTTGCATCCATTGGATCTCCCTTGACTACTTTGATACAATAGAGTAAGAAGTTTGAGTGGTCGGAGGAATGTGAAAAGAGCTTCCAAACCTTGAAAGATAGGCTTACCTCTGCTCCGGTGTTGACCTTACCGGAGGGTACAAAGGGTTTCATTGTGTATTGTGATGCATCCCGAGTGAGTTTGGGATATGTGCTTATGCAACATGGGAAGGTGATAACCTACACTTTTAGGGAACTTAAGGTGCATGAGAGAAACTATCCAACTCATGACCTTGAATTAGCGGCCGTGGTGTTTGCCTTGAAAATATGGAGGCATTACTTGTATGGTGTCCATGTCGATGTCTTCACCGACCATAAGAGTCTCCAATATGTGTTTACCCAAAGGGAGTTGAATCTCCGACAAAGAAGGTGGTTAGAATTGTTCAAATATTATGACATGAGTGTCCTCTATCACCCCGGCAAGGCCAATGTGGTTGTGGATGCTCTAAGTCGTACGACTATGGGTAGTGTGTCTCACATAGATGAAGCCCAGAAATACCTAGAGAAAGATGTTCATAGGTTGGCTAGGTTGGGTGTGAGCTTGGAAGACTCTCCAAATGGTGGGTTCGTAGTCCATCATAACTCCAAGTCATCTTTGGTGTTTGAGGTGAAGTCTAAACAACACCTTGTTCAACCATTGATGGAGTTGAAAGAGTCGGTTCTTGGTAAGCTAAATGAATCATTCTCCTTATGGGGGGATGGTGTTCTGAGGTACCAAGGGAGATTGTGTGTTCCCAAGGTAGATGGGTTGAGGGACCGGATCCTTGAGGAAGCCCATGGGTCCCGCTACTCCATTCATCTGGGTGCCACAAAGATGTACCATGACCTTAGGTAAACTTATTGGTGGGAAGGTTTGAAGAAGGACATAGAGGAGTTTGTCGCCAAATGTCCAGATTGCCAACATGTAAAGGCCGAACATCAAAAGCCGGGTGGCTTACTACAAGAAATCCAAGTTCCTACTTGGAAGTGGGAAGACATTAATATGGATTTTGTAGTGGGGTTGCCTCGGACTCAAAAGCAATATGACTCTATATGGGTGGTTGTGGATAGGTTGACCAAGTCCGCTCACTTTATTCCCGTCAAGTCTACTTATTCGGCGGAATATTATGCTAGGATCTTCATAAATGAGATTGTGTGTTGCCATGGTATTGCATTATCTATCATATCGTATCGGGGTGCACAATTCACATATAAGTTTTGGAGGTCATTCCAAGAAGGGTTTGGCACTAAAGTGAAGTTGAGTACCGCTTTTCATCCCCAAACAGATGGTCAAGCGGAACGCACTATTCAAACCCTTGAGTATATGCTTAGGGCTTGTATTATTGACTTCAAGGGAAATTGGGATAAGCATTTGCCTTTGGTGGAGTTTGCTTATAATAATAGTTTCCATTCATCCATCTCCATGGCTCCCTATGAAGACTTGTATGGTAGAAGGTGTAGGTCTCCTATTGGATGGTTTGAAGTGGGTGAGCCTTCGCTTCTTGGTCCCGATTTGATTTATAAGACTTTGGAGAAAGTTCATATCATAAGGAACCGATTGCAAACGGCCTATAGTCGGCAAAAGTCTTATGCCGATCATAGGAGAAGTGATTTGGAGTTTGAAGAAGGCGATAAAGAGTATTTAAAAATTTCACCTATGAAAGGGGTGGTTAGGTTTGGAAAGAAAGGGAAGCTAAGTCCTCGTTATGTAGGTCCTTATGAAATCTTGCAAAGGGTTGGTAAGATTGCCTATGAATTGAAACTTCCTAGTGAATTGGCTTCGGTTCATCCGGTTTTCCATGTATCTATGTTAAAGAAGTGTATCGCTGATCCCGAGTCCATTCTTCCTATTGAGGGTGTTGGTGTCAAGGATAATCTCTCTTATGAGGAAGTCCCGGTTCAAATTCTTGATAGGCAAGTAAATAAATTGAGGTATAAAGAGGTGGTTTCCGTAAAAGTGTTATGGAAAAATCACCTAGTTGAGGGTGCAACATGGGAGGCCGAGGCCGACATGAAGTCCCGTAACCTCATCTTTTTTATAATTAAGGTTAGTCATTCTTTTTAATAATATAAATATGACTAGAAATTGAAGTTTCATGATTTTTGGTGAAGTCTTGCAAAAATGTGTATTTTTGGGTTGCATTACAGTGAGTTACAGTGACTTGGTGCCTAAAACTTGAAATATTTGCCTTTTGGCTTGTTTGCGTTACGTTGTGCATTTTGACATGGTATTTCTTAGTGAAAAGTTATGTGACATGTTGATAATTTGAACTTTGTGCTAATTGACTCTTGTAATGTATGTTGAGCTCATGTGTGTTGTGAGAAGGAAATGCCTATTGATGAAGTGTTTGAGCCTTATGGGTGGTAATTGAAGTTTTGAAATTGTCTTATTGAAATTATATGATTTATGTTGCTTTGATATTGTTGATTGGTTGGGCTTCTATTCTTGAGTATATACATCCCATCAAAAAGATTTTAGTGTCATTTGGGGACGAATGTTCCTAATGGGGGGATAATGTAACATTTCAAAAATCCAAGACGTGCCTTAAAGCTTAACATAAGTGTCATGAGGTCTAGACACAGTTTTTAAGTCCATTTTAATGAATATAGGTCATTTAGGATGTTTAGAACCAAAACCACAGTTTTTAAGTCCATTTTAATGAATATAGGTCATTTAGGATGTTTAGAACCAAAACGTCCAAGAACATCCATGACGTCCGGGAATTTGGTTCAAGGGCGTACTAGCGTGCCTTAGCCTATTTGACTAGCTTTTAGGAGTCGTAAATTCATGAAATTAGGTAGAAGGGTGTATAACATGTGTTTAAGATGATTCGTGGTCGAAACGTCCGGGTACGACTCCCCAAGGACAAACCAAGGGTCCTTCTCAAGGACCCTAGCACGTAGGAGGCAACACTGCCTCGGCAGTGTGCAACCACGAAAGCCAAACGACGGATCGTGTGTGGATTGATAGGGAGTCGATTCCAACCGTCATCTAACACTTATACAAAATGGGGAAGCCCTCTCCTGCACAAGTCTCTGACCAAAACGACGAGTGTGCAGGACGGGGGGGGACCAAATCGTCGACTCACAAATGGCCCGTCGATCAGGGTCTCGTCTGTGAGGGTCAATTTTCCTGCACATTTTTTAGTTAGTTCATTTGATTATTTAAAGGGTTAGGTGGTTAATTAGGGGTTTAAGGGAGTCTAATTAGATTAATTAACCCCCCATATAAAGACCCCAACCCTCATTAGTCTAAACACAACTCACAAAATAAACTTTCTTCCTTCTCTCTTCTTTCTCTCTCTATTGGAAGACACCATTGAAGACAAGCTAGGGGAGATTTTGCGGGATGGAAATGGATGATTTCACCATCAAATCTTCATCAAACGTTAAGGTATGGTATCTATTCACCTTTGAGACTTCTTTCCTCAAAGGGTTCATTCAAAGTATATCTAAAAATTGAGTTTTCATGTGGGTTCTTCTCAATCTCGAAAATCATGTTATGAATTGATTTGTTTATGGTTTCTTTAGGTTGTAATGGATAGATTAACACGTATTTTAACTTGATAATGATAATTGTTGATGGCTTGGTCTAAATTGTAGAACATGATCCTCAACCCTTAACCCTAGGTTTGATCTTAATAAGAATTAGGTTGTGATTGATTCAATTGACTTGGTTGTTGATTGAATTACTATCCTATGGTGTTATTATGAATAGATTAAGATTAATTATAGGTCGATCATGCTAGTTCTTGAGATGTGATTTAGGTTATGAAGTATACTGTGAAATTGATCTAAGTATCTTGTCTTAAGCAATGATCTAGTGTTGAGTTGTGTTATAGAAATGCAATTGGCCTTGTTATCTTATTGGTTATCATTGTGTGATGATGTTACTCCCCTATTTGGGTTGAGTGATGGATTGATGGTAAGACCCTTGGTGATGAAGAAGAAGACTTGGTAAGTCTTGAGATCCCTATACTTTACTTCAAACTATGGTAAATTGTGATTAAGTCATGATATAGTGTTGGAGTATGTCTTGTTTAGGATTGATAGGGTGCTATGATGTTGTATTGAAATGTCTTGACTATGGTTGTGAGGTTAATTAAAATAAAATACTATAAGGATGTTGATGACTACCAATGTGCCTTATTAAGAATGAATATGTAAATGTGGTAACCTCACTTATATGGGTTGTGATGAAAGGACTATACTCATGCAATTCTTATTGAGCTATGATGATGATGATTATACAAGGTCTAGACCCTATGACCTAGACTAAGCTATGATTGATAATTAAGTACACTAAAGACATTTTAATAAAGGGACTTAGCTTAGCACCGAGAGAACTTGACAATGGGAGGTGAGTATTGTCCATAGAGGAAGAGTTACCCTATAGATCTATATGTGATGTTGACTCCCCTTTGAGGGATACTCATTCAATGGATTCCCATGAGAGGAGTCCCCAATTACAAGTGTATGAAGAGGGAATACATATCTCTTAGTTCTGGAACTATGTTGCCCCCATAGGAAGACTAGCTAGTGGATCCACCTAGAAAGCTATGTTTATGTTTGGTTTTACTTTGGCCGGTAGACTACCTTCCATCGGTGTAAGGTTTTACAACACCGAATTCCACACTTACCTCTTGTGGTATATGTCAGTTAAGGCGAGTGTTCCCTAAACTAAAATGAAGTAATAAAGTATAAACTAACAAGGGTGACTTGAGAGGTTTGACTTAGCCTAGGTAGGGGTAGGGGACTTTACTTATGCCTTGCACTAGTTTGCCTTGAGGGAAGATTTAGGAAGTTGATATTATATATGTACATGCTAATGATATGAATGATGATCATATGTTGACTTTACATGTAAATGATATCATATGATGATGGTTATTCTTATGAACATGTGTCTAGTCTATGATGTTAAGGTATGATGTTAAGTATTCTTAAAGGTTATATTATGTGAAGTTGGACATTATTTATGGATTCTTGTTGGGTTACTTGAATAAGTAAGGTTATGGGGCTTTGCTTGGTTATTGCATTTGTTGACTTGATAGGATTCATGAGTACTTGTCATTATGATATGATAAACTCTTATCCATGCTTGTGATGTTATTCCTTAATGATAGGGTTGTAGTAGATAATGGGTTTAAGTATGTTGGCTTGCATATTACTTACTTTGCCTTGATAAATATGTCTTGTTTCTTGGTATGGCTTGTTTGATTATGCATAAGACTTTCAAAGGATAAAATGGCATGATTTAACTAAATGTCCTTTTTAGCATGATTTGACATTATATGTGCATATGGTCTTATACTTTGTACAAGTGGCGTACTAACCCAATTTTCTTCCTTTTCCCAAACATTTTAGGTTCCGGTCGTTGAAGGCTCATTCGAGACGACTTGAAGAAGACTTGGATATTCTCTACCATCCAAGTGGATAGGTCCTCACTTCCCGAGGGCGATACCGATATCGATCTTATGTTGTTGTTTAGTTCTAAAGACTTTTATATTCCTTCTATTTTCATTTGAGTACGATTTGTATAAGCCTATATGTGGCTTCTTTACATTGATGTAGGGCTATGCCAAATTTGTTATGATCGTTTTAGATGGTTATGATAGGAGACAATCTTTACGACTATGTTCTATCTTATATATATGTATGTGCAACAAAAGTAGAAGGCTATGTAACCTTCATATACGAAGGGTCTATGTATACTCGATACGGATATATATTATGTGTATGTAGAGGTCTATGTAAACCTCCAATTAGAAATAATGAAAAGTTTTAAATTCTTCCGTATTTTTGACTTATGAATGCAATGATGTAAACTAAGAGGCTAGTCTTAGTCCTCGAAGAGGATGACGACGCCGGTTACGTCTAGGGGGTAAACCTGGATGTGACACCAAGTCACATGCATATCCATATAATTTGAACACATAGTCAAGACAACCCTATTATCAAGCTATAATATAAACAAGCATGAATAAGAGTTCATTACAATACAACCAAAGCAAGACCATTACCCATGAACCCTCATTAAATCAACTAATGCAATGACTAATTAAAGCCCCATAACATTACTCAATCAAGTAAACTTAACAAGAACCATGACCAATGTCCAACTTCACATAGAATTTCATTAATAGTACATATCATCATACTTTACCAATAGGGACCAAACACATATTCATAAGTGAAACCAATCTTCATATAGTATCATCAATGTGCAAGATCATCATATACATATCATGTACCATTATAAGCCTATACATATATAAGAACATCCTCCTAATACTTCCCTCAAGGCTGACTAGTGCAATGTTTAGGTAGAGTCTCAAACCCCTACCTAGACTCCCCTTAGGTAATCCTAGTTAGAGTTCATTCCTTTAGTTCATTTTACCTTTTGGGAACATCTTGCCTTAAACGACATAGACCACATGAGCTAATGTGAAATCCGGTGACATGGAACCCTACACCGAAGAAAGGCGGACTACTTGCCAAGGTAGTACCAAAACATGAACATAGCAATTACGTGGATCCACTAGCTAGTATTCCTATGGGGGCAACATAGTTCAAGAACTAGGAGATATAGTTGGGACCCTCTTATTCTACATGAATTATAGTCTCCAATCTCATGAGTATATTAGTGATCCTACCTTCCATATGTGGTAAGGGACACTCCTCACATTAGTTCACTCGGTGTTAAGCTAAAGTCCCTTTTGAAATGTCTTTAATGCCTTTATTAATCATCATAGCTTAATGTAGGTCATAGGGTCTATCCCTTGTATAATCATCCTCATCATAGCTCAATAATAATTGCATAAGTATTTTCCTTTCATTACAATTCATATAGGTGAGGTTAGCAAATTTACATAGTCACATCATAATAAGGCACATTGGTAAGTTATCAACATCCTTATAACATTTACATCTTAGCCAACAACTCACAATCCATAGTTCAAGACATTTCAATTCAACATCATACCAACCCTATCAATCTTAATATAAGGTCTACTTCAATACAACATCATTACTTAAGCACAAGTAACCATAATCGAAGTAAAGAATAGAGATCACAAGACTTACTCAATCCTCTTCACAATGATGTCATCAAGGTCTTACCATCAACCTCCAAATTAACCCAAAAATGGTGTAATAGCATCAAATAATATCAAGAAACATAATAACAAGACCAATTGAATCATTATACAACAATCCCTCACTAGTTCATAACCTAGAATTAGAGACTTAGATCAAGTTCATAGTTTAATTCACCATCTAGGTCAATTAGTCAAGAACTAGCATGATAGGACTACAATTCATCTTAATCTATTCATAAATTGGCACAATAACATCATAGGATAGCACTTCATACATTAACCAAGCTAATTACATCAATACTAGATAGTTCAATTCAACATCACAACCTAGGATTAAGGGGAAAAGTTCATCTTCTACAAACTAGACCAATTCATCAAGAAATAACATAACTGAATTATAATACATATTAATCTATTCATAATATCCAAAATAAATCATAAACAAAGCAATTCACAAGATCAATGTCGTATTGGATGAGAACCCACTTGAATTTCATACTTTTGAAATCAATTAGATGGAACCCTTTGGGGAAAGAAGTCCCAAAGGTGAAAGGAATCCCATACCTTGATATTTTATGAAGTTTTGTGGAGAAACTTTTGTATTTAGCATCCCTATAACCCCTTGACCTTGACTTCTATGGTGCTCTTCAACTAGGGAGAGAGAAAGAAGAGAGGGAAGAGAATTTGTGTTTTGGGATTTATGAGGGTTAGGTTAGCTTAATTAGGTTAGGGTATTTATATAGGTCCTTAACCAACTTAATTAGTCCTCTCTTAACCCCTATCTAATTAACTAAACCCTAATTAATTAACTTAACTTACCTTAAAAACGTGCAGCAAAACAGTCTTCAGAGACGAGACCTCGACAAACGGCCCATTTGTCAATCGACGACCGTAGGACCCTCCGTCCTGTTGGTCCGTCATTTTGGTCAGAGACTGGTTAAAATCAAGTCTTTTCCAAATATTCTAAGTGTCCATCGATGTAGGCAATCGACTCCCCATCGATAAGACCACGATCCGTTGGTGGCAATCGTTGGTGGACACTTTCTTAGGCAGCCTTCGACACAATTGTAAGGATCCTCCTCAAGGGCCCTTGGTTGGTCCTTGGGGAGTCATACCTGGACGTTTCAACTATGAATTAACTCTAATACATGTTATAAACCCTTCCACTAAATTTCATCATTTTCCGATTCCAAAAACCTAGTCAAATAGGCTAAGGCACACTAACACCTCATTGAACTAGTTTCCGAACGTCATGGACGTACCTTGACGTTTTGATTTATAAGCTTCCCAAATGACTCATATACATTAATTTTGACCTTAAAACAGTTTCTAAACCTTTTAACACTTATGTTAGTCTCTAGATTAAGATTTAGACTTTCGGTGTATTACATTATCCCCCCTTAGGAACATTCGTCCCCGAATGACACTAAAATTCTTTAAAAGGAAGGAATAGACTCAAGACTAGCAGCTCAACCAACAACATATCAAAACATAATTCACAATCAAAACCAACATAACTTCATAGCCCTTTTTACCATGCACCATAACATCATTTTCAACTTAAAAGCTTATCGACATGCATCACATGAGACCTTTCTTATACCAAAACTTCCTTCAACACTTTTCAACATATTCAATACAATTAATGAAGGCACCACATACCAAGAGTACAGCATATAAGACCAAAACAAGCCAAAGAGCAAAATTGACAATTTTTAAGTTAAATAGGCACATTTCACTGTAATGTTACTGTAACATATTCATTTTTGCAAAACTTCACCAAAAATCAAAGCAACTTCAAATTTATTCATTAATTTCATTATAAGTAGGAATAACTAACCTTAGTTATCAAATAGATGAGGCTAACGGGACTTCATTTCGGCTTCGGCCTCCCATGTTGCACCCTCAACTAGGTGATTCTTCCATAACACCTTTATGGTAGCCACCTCTTTGTTCCTTAATTTCTTTACTTGCCTATCAAGGATTTGAATAAGAACCTCCTCATAAGAGAGGTTCTCTTGGACACCAAGACCCTCAATAGGAAGAATGGACTCGGGATAACCTATACACTTCTTAAGCATAGAAACATGGAACACCAGATGAACTGAAGCCAATTCACTAGGCAACCTCAACTCATATGCCACCTTACCAATCTTTTGCAAGATTTCATAGGGACCCACATAACGAGGACTAAAGTTCCCTTTCTTGCCAAATCTCACCACGCCTTTCATAGGCAAAATTTTTAGATACACTTTATCACCTTCTTCAAACTCCAATTCCCTTCTCCTATAATCGTCATAGGACTTTTGCCGGCTTTAGGCTGTTTTCAATCGATTCCTTATGATATGAACCTTCTCCAAAGTCTTGCAAATCAAATCGGGACCCAAAAGTGAAGATTCACCCACTTCAAACCATCCAATTGGAGATCTACATCTCCTACCATACAAGGCTTCATAAGGAGCCATAGATATAGATGAATGGTAACTATTGTTGTAAGCAAACTCCACCACAGGCAAGTGATTATCCCAACTTCCCTTGAAATCAATTATACAATCTCTAAGCATATCCTCAAGGGTTTGAATAGTACGCTCCGCTTGACCATCCGCTTGGGGATGAAAAGCGGTGCTTAACTTCACCTTGGTACCCAACCCTTTTTGGAATGACCTCCAAAACATAGATGGGAATTGTGCACCACTATCCGATATGATGGATAACGGAATACCATGGAGACACACAATCTCATCTATGAAGATCTTTGCACAATCCTCCGCCGAGTAAGTAGACTTGACGGGAGTAAAATGAGCGGATTTGGTCAACCTATCCACAACCACCCATATGGATTCATATAGCTTTTGTGTCTGAGGCAAACCTACCACAAAATCCATATGATGTCTTCCCATTTACAAGTAGGGACTTGGATTTCTTGAAGTAAACCACCCGGCTTTTGGTGTTCGGCTTTTACTTGTTGGCAACTTTGACTCTTTGCAACAAATTCCGCTATGTCATTCTTCAAGCCTTCCCACCAAAACACTTCCCTAAGGTCATGGTACATCTTTGTAGAACCCGGATGAATGGAGTAACGGGACCCATGAGCTTCCTCAAGAATCCGGTTCCTCAAACCATATAAATTGGGAACACATAACCTTCCTTGATGCCTCAAGACACCATCCCCCCTAAGGAGAATGAGTCATTAAGCTTACCAAGAATCGATTCCTTCAACTCTATCAATGTTTGATCAAGGTGTTGTTTGGACTTCACTTCGATCACCAAAGATGACTCGGAGTTATGATGGACCATAAAACCACCATTCGGAGAATCTTTCAATCTAACACCCAATCTAGCCAACCTATTAACATCTTTCCCAAGGTCTTTCTTGCCTTCCTCTACATGAGACACACTACCCATGGTCATACGACTTAGATCATCCGCAACCACATTGGCCTTACCGGGGTGGTAGAGAACACTCATGTCACAAATTTTCAACAATTCCAACCACCTTCTTTTTCGAAGATTCAACACCTTTTGAGTAAACACATATTGAAGACTCTTGTGGTCGGTATACACATCCACATGGACTCCATACAAGTAATGTATCCATATTTTTAAGGCAAATACCACGGCCGCTAACGCAAGATCATGAGTTGGATAATTCTTCTCATGCACCTTAAGTTGCTTAGAGGCACAGGCTACTAATTTCCCATGTTGCATAAGCACACACCCTAAACCCACTCGGGATGCATCACAATACACAACTAAGCCTTGGTACCCTTCGGTAAATTCAACACCGGAGCGGTGGTAAGCCTATCTTTCAAGATTCGGAAGCTTTTCTCACATGCTTCCGACCACTCAAATTTCATACTTTTTTTGGGTCAAAGTAGTCAAGGGAGATGCAATGTACGCAAAACCATCCACAAACCTCCTATAATAACCGCTAGACCCAAGAAACTCTTAATGTTGGTTGGAATCAATGGTCTAGGCCAATTCTTGACCACCTCGGTTTTCCTTAGATCAACCTCAAACTCTCTCACTAGAGATGATATGACCAAGAAACGCCACCGACCTCAACCAAAACTCACATTTGCTATACTTGGCAAATAATTGGTTCTCATTAAGAACTTGTAACACCACCCTTAAATGGTCCATGTGTTCACCCTCTTTTTTCGAATATACCAAGATGTCGTCAATGAAGACAATGACAAATGAGTCTAGGTAACTTCAAAACACCTTATCCATGAAATCCATAAATGTTGAATGGGCATTTGTCAGACCAAAGAGCATTACTAAGAACTCATAGTGACCATATCTAGTTTGAAATGCAATTTTTGGTATATCCTCACCTCTCACCCTAAGTTGGTGATACCCAGATCTCAAGTCAATTCTTGAAAAGTAGCTTGCCCCTTGGAGTTGATCAAACGAGTCGTCAATCGGAGGGAGATGATACTTGTTCTTAATAGTGATTTTATTGATTTGGTGATAATCGATGCACATTCTAAGTGACCCATCCTTCTTCTTTACAAACAAAACCAGAGCACCCCATGGAGAAATACTAGGTCTAATAAAGCCTTTGTCTAGTAAATCTTTGAGTTGAGCCTTCAACTCTTTCAATTCGGCCGGAGCCATCCGATAAGGAGGTATTAAAATGGGGTTGGTATCCGGTAGCAAGTCAATACCAAACTCAATTTCCATTTCTGGAGGGATTCCGGGAAGATCATTAGGAAAGACCTCCGGAAATTCCCTTACTACGGGGACTAACTCAATTGAAGGATTTTCGGAGTCTAAATCTTTGACTCTTACAATATGATATAGACACACCTTTGAGATCATTTTACAAGCCTTAAGACAAGAGATGATACGACCTCTAGGAATAGAGTTTCCCCTCTTCCACTCTAAAACGGGTTCATTTGGAAAATTGAACTTGACAATTCTAGTTCTACAATCAATGGAAGCAAAACAATTATGCAACCAATCCATCCCCAAAATGACATCAAAATCAACCATATCAAGTTCTACTTATTCAACATGAGTAACTCTATTGGGCAACATTATAGGACAATTTCTATATACCCTCTTTGCAACCACCGACTCACCTATCGGGGTAGTTACCATGAAAAGTTCATTTAGAATGTCGGGCAAATATCAAACTTTCTAGCTATCAAAGGAGTAAAAAAAGATAGTGTAGCACCCGAATCAAGTAAAGCTATACATCAATAGAGAAGACTTGTCACATACCGGTCACCACGTCAAGAGAACTCTATTTTTTACCCCTTGAGCGAAGTGCATAAAAGTGATTCTTCTTGGAGGATCCACATTAGAACCACTAGTTTGAGCTTGCCCGTTACCTTTGTCTTGCCCCTTCACATTTGGGCAATCCCTAAACTTGTGGCCTCTATTTCCACACCCAAATCAATTGTCCTTCTCAACAAGGCAATCACCATAATGCTTCTTTCCACACTTTCCACAAGCCGGCTTCTTGTTTGGTGAGCTAGTACCCCTTCCCTTTTGAGACTTAGGGTTAGACACCCTATCATCACGAGCCTTGGGGAATTTGGTAGGAACTTAATTAGAAGACCTCTTCTTAAACCTAGGCTTGTATTGAATGTCAATCCTACCCTTTGAAGAACCACCATCAAAAGACCTTGCCCTCTTGGTATCTCTACTCTTCCTCTTAGACCTTGTCTCTTACACTTGTTGAGCATGAACCATGAGAGAGAAATTTTCATATTGTCATGTAGCATATCCGAATGACATTCTTCCTTCAAGTCATCTAACACTCCCGTCTTAAAGTGGCTCATTTCATATCTAGGATTGGAAACCAAAAAAGGAGCATACTTTGAAAATTTAGTGAATTTCAAAGAGTATTCAAGTACACTCATATCTCCTTGACGTAGGTTGATGAATTCCACCACTTTGGATTCCCTCTTCTCCCTAGGAAAGAACCTATCAAGAAAAGCCTTCTTGAAAATCTCCCAAGTTACCGGTCCACCTCTTAAAGGCCTGTTGTCTCTCCATTGAACGTACCAAGTTTAGGCCACATCTTTGAGTTGATAAGTGGCTAACTCGGCCTTCTCACTAGTATTCAACCACATAGCATAGAGGATCTTGTAGCTTTCATCAATGAACTCTTGGGGATCTTCCTCAACCTTGGAACCATACAAAGTAGGGGTATTCCTCCTAGTGAAATCCCTCAAAAGGGAGGCCATGGTACAAACATGTAGGTTTGCCCGGGGTACAACCTCCCAGTTATCTTGATCCATCATGGCTTGAGCTTGAGTAATGACTTCTTGTGCTTGATTAGTAATGGCTTTGGCCGTTTGGAGAAAGGCAGCCCTTATGTCACCATCTTTCAAAGGAGGCGGATTGACCGAAGCTTGGTCATCATTAGCAACTTCTTCAAGAGGAGGGACTTGATTGCCTTAGGAACAAACTCCCGCATTGGCAATCTCTTCATGAAGTCTTCTAGCGGTTGTTCTTCAAGTATTCGTTGCCTATAATCACAATAAAAGGATTAGATGCTAAGAGCACAAAGATCCAAGACTCTAGAGGCACGATATTGGATTTCTAAGAAAAGGAGAGTTTCTTAAGCATCTTATAGTTTCCTATTCATAAGTGTGGCGCGCTTCACAATTATGAGTAAGAATCAGCATAGACGTGGTTAAGTGAGACATCGGCTCTAAAGATATTCAACCTCATGCTCTGATACCAAGTTTGTCACATTCGGGGAGCACTCCCTAGACGTAACTGGCGTCGTCTTCCTCTTTGAGGACTAAGACTAGCCTCTTAGATTACATCATTACATTCATAGGTCAAAATGCGGAAAATTTAAAACTTTTCTACATCTATCTTGAGGTTTACATATACCTCTCGAATACACATAATATAGTCATATCGAGTATACATAGACCCTTCGTATATGAAGATTACTTAGTCTTCTACTTTTATTGATATCATCTCATAACCATATAAAACAAGAGTATATCAATTGGGCATATCCCATACATCAACGTAATAAAACCACATATAGGTTATAAAATGATTAGTACTCAAATGAAAAGGAAAGAACTAAAAGTCTTATAACTTTAACAACATCAAAAGCTTGATAGTGGCATTGCCCTCGGAAAGTGAGGACCTACCCAACTTGGATGAGTGACAATTCCAAGTCTTTCTTCAGAGTCGTCTCAAAAGCCCTTCACTCGGTGCTAAGCTAGAGTCCCTTTTGAAATGTCTTTAATGCCTTTATTAATCATCATAGCTTAATGTAGGTCATAGGGTCTATCCCTTGTATAATCATCATCATCATAGCTCAATAAGAATTACATGTGTATTTTCCTTTCATTACAATTCATATAAGTGAGGTTAGCGCATTTACATAGTCACATCATAATAAGGCACATTGGTAAGTTATCACCATCCTTATAACATTTACATCTTAGCCAACAACTCACAATCCATAGTTCAAGACATTTCAATTAAACATCGTACCAACCCTATCAATATTAATATAAGGTCACCTTCAATACAACATCATTACTTAAGCACAAGTAACCATAATCGAAGTAAAGAATAGAGATCACATGACTTACTCAAATCTCTTCACAATGCCATCATTAAGGTCTTATCATCAACCTCCTAGTATCATATAATATCAACCAACAACAAAAATACCAATTGAATCATTATACAACAATCCCTCACTAGATCATAGCCTAGAATTAGAGACTTAGATCAAGTTCATAGTGTACTTCACCATCTAGGTCAATTACTCAAGAACTAGCATGATAGGACTACAATTCATCTCAATCTATTCATAAATTGGCACAATAACATCATAGGATAGTAATTCATACATTAACCAAGCTAATCACATCAATACTAGATAGTTTAATTCAAGATCACAACCTAGGGTTAAGGGGTAAAGGTCAGCTTCTACAAACTAGACCAATACATAAAGAAATAACATAATTGAGTTATAATACATGTTAATCTATTCATAATATACAAAAGAATCATAAACAAAGCAATTCACAAGATCAATGTCGTATTGGATGAAAACCCACTTGAATTTCATACTTTTGAAATTAATTTGATGGAACCTTTAGGGAAAGAAGTCCCAAAGGTTAAAGGAATCACATACCCATATATTTGATGAAGTTTGATGGAGAAACGTTGGTCTTTAGAATCCCTATATCCCATTGACCTTGACTTCTATGGTGTTCTTCAACTTGGGAGAGAGAAAGAAGAGAGAGGGAAGAGAATTTGTGTTTTGGGAATTATGAGGGTTAGGTTAGCTTAATTAGGTTAGGGTCTTTAAATAGGTCCTTAACCAACATAATTAGACCTCCCTTAATCCCTAACTAATTAGCTAACCACCTAATTAATTAACTTAACTTACCTTAAAAACGTGCAGCAAAACAGTCTTCAGAGACGAGACCTCGACAGACGGCCCGTTTGTCAATTGACGACCACAGGACCCTTCGTCCTGTTGGTCCATTGTTTTAGTCAGAGACTGGTTAAAATTAAGTCTTTGCCAAATATTCTAAGTGTCCACTGACGGTGGTAATCTATGCCCTGTCGATTGGACCACGATCCGTTGGTGGCAATCGTTGGTGGACACTGCCTTAGACAGCCTTCGACACAATTTCAAGGGTCCTCCTCAAGGGACCTTGGTTGGTCCTTCGGGATTCGTACCCATACGTTTCGACTATGAATTAACAATAATACATGTTAGACACCCTTACACAAAATTTCATCATTTTCTGACTCCAAAAACCTAGTCAAATAGGCTAAGGCACACTAGCACCTCATTGAACTAGTTTTCAGACGTCATGGACGTTCCTTGATGTTTTGATTTCTAATATTCCTAAATGACTCACATACATTAATTTTGACCTTGAAAAAGTGTCTAAACCTTTTAGAACTTATGTTAGTCTATAGATTAAGCTTTAGACTTTCGGAGTATTACAACTTTCACTACCACTCCCTTGGGACACGACCCCAACCCTTGGTTGGGTAACTTTACTAGCTTCGATTCGTAGACACTGAAATTGTTGATCATGAAATATAAAAGATACACAATATTGAAGCATCAAAAAGGTTCCTATTAATATTATGAGATGGAATCTCCCCCATTAAGTTAGGTTAGTTTTTGATTAGCAATCTTCGTATCCATAACTACGTGCCCCCATAGGTTATTTAGCCATTGGATCCATTTCCAAGCTAATACATTTTGGTTCTACCTTAGTCAAGTAGGACACCTCTTTTAAGTGTGGGAATGACACCAAATTTCATGAATGCTCACATGGTCTATGTCGGTTAAAGCTAATTCCCACAAGGTCAAGTCTAGAATGAACTATGGCTATTCAAGAAGTACTACTTAGTGGACTTCATCCATGCATTGCACAAGTAGGTTTTGAGAATAGTTATGATAGGTTCCTCTTTTTCAAGATGACTCATGTAATGAATGTGCTTGTCACTAAACAAAAATTTACCTAAAATCCAAACGAATGATGAGGTAATTGATATGTCAGTCCAATTAATCCATAAACGACCTGGGTCATTGTAGGAACGCCCTAAATGATGAATAGAAGGCATAAACATATAAATGACTTGGATGGTCAATACATTGAATTATTACTTTAGTCCCTCAATTATTGTGAGCCTAAAAGCACCTCTCTACTTGATTTAATTTAAAAACATCCATATTATGTCATATGCCATCCATCCAAGCATATCTATGGAATTTGTTGTTGATGTGGCATCACAAACACACACACATATATATATATACACACACACTAGTTTTACAACACATGTGTATCGTATCATACAATATAATACACGATGTTATAAAAAAGAGTTAATATTACTACATTAAAGCTTTTTAGTAAACAATTATAATTGAAATAACATAGGACAAGTGTTATTAAATGATCGATACATATTGTGTTTTTTGAGATCAAAAGGACAAGATATTATTGAAACATTTCAAAATACATTCAAAGTTTAAATATGGAGAGAAAGTAACATTTCTTTAGTAGTATTACATTTTACTTCACTCAAATTTGTAAAAAAAAATAACAACCAAATAAGAAAAAATATCAATCTAAGAAAGGTCACCAATAACCTTTCCTCTTGAAGTTATGGTCATAAATGATAGACACCATTTAAGTACAATTTTTCTCTAAAATATCCATACTTGAAATTTAGTATTTGCAGACACTAATAACAATTACCATATATATTTCAATATGCTTATCTTTATAACTAATATATATTTTACACAACATTATTACTAAATTAATATTTGAGTAAGGATATCATATATACAAGAAGTTCACCTCTATAGTGAATGTAAACACTGTTATAAATAGAATGTCATAGAGACAAAAAATATAACAAGAAAAAATAATTCTAAGAAATATTAGGATGTTACACTGAAATATTGTTATAATGATAATGGTTAAATAGAGGTGTGAGTGTTAATGTTAATGTATGAACAACATAATATATAGTGAAAAATATTTCATTTCTTTAAGTTTCTACCTTATCTGTGCGGAATCGTAGTCTTCTCTTTTTTTTTCTACCGCATACTTATCATATAGTTGTTATCTCATAAAAGTATCTACTTTCTTATGAAAGTAGTATCGTGATATTAAACATTAAACATTTTCAATAACAAAGATTAATAATGAATAAAATATGTAAGTATTATTGTTAAAATATTAATTTAATTAAGATCATTTTATGATGAATCACTATTTTATTATCTATTTTTATCTAGCTTGCAAGGAGATATCTTGTGATAAAATTTTCTCATATTCAAATGAAAGCAAAATAACAAGAAATCCATACTAAAAAAACTTCCATACTCAATATATATATATATATATATATATATATATATATATATATATATATATATATATATAACAATTCATAGCCAACGAAGAAGGAAGACAAATCTATGGTCATACTATATTCACTCTAGACAAAATATATGGTCATGCTATATTCACTCTAGACCCTAAATTATGTTCATTGATACTTACATATCTATTAAAAATAATTATTATCATATTATAAGTAAAAGTGAAAATTTATTTTTGAAATAATGGACTTAACATCAAATTAATAATTCAATGGACTACATTGATGCCCATTGTTTTAGCAAAATTAGAAAGAGCTCCTTTGTTTGAAGGTAAAGAATAAGAAATGGAGTAACAAAGAAGAAGTATCTTACTACAACCATCTGGCTTTTTTGTATATGTTTATTATTATTGTCTCTCCCACGACTTGATCTATTAATATTATTAGAAAAAATAATCTACAATGTGTGTATTCGTCATTTTTCACTCGTTATGTGGACATTAATTATGAAATTCTCTCCCGAATGAAAGCACAAAAGAAATTAATTAAAGAAACAATAAAAATCACAGATTAATTGCACATTTTTGTGTTTCTTCTTTTCTTCTTTAGTAGAAAGTCAATACCTAAATTACAATGCTAAGAACTTCGGTGAAAAATATTAATGGATTGGGATGAATTATTTGTGAAGATCTTAAATGATCTCAAATTGTCAAAGAATAGAGATTTCCAAAAATTTATATGGAGTGATGATTGTGATTTATGACCGAAGAAACGTGAACGTTGATATTGTTATGACTATTCGTAGGAAATTAGACTTGTTTTAATACATATAATATGTAGGTTAATTAAAAGGGTATTAGTATTATAAATTAATACAAATAATATTAAATTATGTATGCAATGAAAATAGTAAGAGTAAAATATGAGTGTGAATTGATGAATGATTGCTACAAATTGTTCACCAACTCTTTCTTATGTGGTACCTCGAATTGCATTCAATTTCAAACTTCATTAATTTTGACAAATAACATTTGAAATTCTTTTAAGAAAAAGAAGAGTAGAAAACTTTAAAAACAGTAGTTGAAAAGTTAAGAGGAAACCCCTCGGTTTATAGCTAACAAATAGTATGAATATGTATTAATTGTGTTTTATCAGAAAAGTCAAACCCCTTCAAAAAAGTCAATGCTCATTAAAAAAGTCACAACTCTTTGAAAAATTCAAAACTCATTGTAAAAGGCACAATCCTTTGGAAAAGTCACAACCTTTTGAAAAAATCACGACTCTTAGAAAAAGCAAAACTCGTTGAAAATGTCACAGCCTGTCAAAAAATTCACAACCTTTCAGAATGTTACAACTCATTGTAAAAGCCACAACCCTTTAATGTTAAAAGGTATCTACATTCAATTTAATATGATTAATTGAACAAATAAATAACATAAATTGAGTATTTTTAATTGAAGGTATTGTAGTAATTTAACATGAAGTTTGAGAGAAACTTTTTAAGGTAGTGTGCATGTGTGTGTGTGTATATATATATATATATATATATATATATATATATATATGATTCATTACATAAATAAATGAAATAAAATTGAATATTTTTAATTGAAGGTGTTATAATAATTTATGAAATTTGTGATTCATGCTTTTATGATAGGTTAAGAATTTAGTAATTAAAGAGGAAAAGAAGAAGTTCTCTTATTACTCCATTTCACCCAACCCAGTACACTAACCCCATACTTCATCAACAACCCACCCTCAAACAGATTTCTTTTAATTATTTTTGGGGGAAGGATGGGATGCGGAGCGGTGGTAGGGCGTGGGATGGTGTAAGAAAAAAATTAATTTATAAGTAATTTTAATTTTTTAAAGAGGGGTTGGGTTGGGGGAAGTCGAGATATGCGGTTGTCACGACCCGAGAGTATACGCTTGAAGAAATGGTATTCTCAAATCATGGCACGGCGTACTTGACCTCTCGTAGGTCATGTACAAGCCCGTTGACATCATTCATTGCATACATGTATGAAAAGTAGTGCGGAATTAAAACTTTTCACATAAAATAATAATACTTCAAAATATCTTTCATAGAATATCATAGGAAAGACTAAGTCTAAAAGTCGCCATCTTAGACACACGAATATCTTGGGTCACGGCCCATACATCAATAAAATAGAAATATCTAAGTCTATTACAATGTCTTTAACAAGAAAACTAAACATAGTGATATCCTCGAATCAAATGAGGCCATACCACAACTTTGGTTGAATGAATGCTAATATCCAAGATTCACTTCAAAGACTCCTCTCAAATGCAACCTACACCTTTAGAAATAAGATAAAATATATGGAATTAGTACATTAGAATGCACTAAGAATAGTGACATGCAATAAAATCATGCTAAAAGGACATTTGTATAAAACATGCTCTTTTTGAAGAAAACTTCATAAAACAAGTATAAGAGTAACTTACAAGTCCACATAAGCACATATAGTCACACTACACAATATATCATCAAGATCACTTCAAAACACATAAACATGAGACCCTCCTACCAAAAGTCATTCGAA
The DNA here is from genome assembly GCA_022817965.1 of Solanum lycopersicoides. Classification (NCBI taxonomy): domain Eukaryota; kingdom Viridiplantae; phylum Streptophyta; class Magnoliopsida; order Solanales; family Solanaceae; genus Solanum; species Solanum lycopersicoides. Next base: position 41,177,538 of record CM040621.1, on the reverse strand, counting down.
GGCTCACTTGAGTGAGTTATGAAGCCACCGCCCATACAACCCTTCACACACACCAAAGTGATCCTTAATACTACCTAAGATAATATTATTCCCATTTCATCGATTAACCTCCCTACCTAAAATTACTCTAAGACTCACCTAAGTAAGACATGAAGAGAACACCTATACACCCTCTCCAAGCCTACCTAAGCAATCCTTAAAGCTATTTTAGATAAGTACTTTTTCATTAACATAACATTAACTTAAGTCATTATGTTCATTAAACCATTTAAGATAAATTCAACACTTAAGGACTTCACATAATGGCCTTGGATAAGACCTAGGGAACCTACACACTAGCATCTTGAAAGCCTACTCGTGCAATGTCTAGATAGTATCCCATTCAACTACCTAAACGTTATAGACCTTATCCAACACTAGAATGTATCCCACATGATGAGAATAGGCAATAACCGACATAGACCATACTAGCTAGGCATGGAATCCGGAGTCAACCCTACTCCGATGGACGGAGTTCTACTTGCAAAGGGTAAAACTAGGACACATCCATGTAGGCACATAGTTAAGGAATATCAAGGGTTTATTTGTACTCTAGTCTCATCTTAAGTAGAGTCACTCCCCAAGCATACTCACTCGGTGCTATCTTTTGTTCACATAGAGTAATTCAATCTAAGGGCATATGAAGAGGTATCATATAGTAGTCATAACCAAATCATAATACACCTTACCAAAGATGGTCCACTAGGGCTGTCACACAATGGTTAAATAGGATAGCTTATGACTTTCCTAAGGATGATTTCATGTCGTTCCAGCCAACTAACCCCTAAGTCCATCATTCACACAAGAAGGCTATCATTACGGCTTTCAACTTCAAGGATATTTCAATCATACATATACATATATGACAAAGGTGCTTTATCCTACTAAGTCAAGAGTCATATTCATATTCTTCATGTATCAAGTAGATGGACATAGGTCTACCACAACAAGACACACATACTTCATCTTATCACATGTACAATGTCATTCAAGTAGCACATAGGGACAACCAACTCTACTACAAGTCACCCTATTCATTCCTATAGAATCATCACCATAAGGCTCATATTGTCAATTAGGAAGAATCATACTTCAACATCTAGAAACACGCATTAAGACATCACCATAGTCCATTATAGACACCTATCATCAACTAAAAGAACTCATGCTTTGACTTCATATATACACATAAGTCATATAGACCCTCATTATGATCACATATATAATTTATTACATGATAACATCATAATTCATAAACGAATGCCGACGAGGCCATATTCTTCACAATTATATCACATAAGCACCGCCACCATAAGTGGACCATACCAATCAACACAATTCAATACATATAATACATAATATAGAAAAATGTTAGGTCAACATACCACCATTCCATCTTCAACACCTCCAATCCTTAGCCAATTCAACCAATTCAATTCACAAAGGCTATTACCAATAGCCATATACCCAATTCCAAACCTGTCATGACCGAAAGCACCCCCTAGAAGTTAGGGCGGACCCTCGAATCATGACCGGGCGTACTTGACCCTTTGGGCTCTTGAGCCCTTTAACTATCGTTCATCTCATAAGACATGAAAAGTAGTGCAAAAATTAAAACTTTTTACAAATAACTAATAAAAGACAAACTTTCATAAATACTTAAGGATCTCATCGTCACAAGCCAACTTAAATACACGACATAATACCTTAGGGACACGTCCCTTTACATTGAAAATAAATACATAAAAAGTCTTTAAATAAGAAACTAAGAAAAGGACTATGCCCTCGAATATATGAGGACATACTTTGTCTTGACAGGAACTTTCCCAATCTTCACCTTCAAACCTTCAAAGCTTCCAACCTATACTTATATAGTATAGAAAAGTATGGGGTTAGTATAAAACAATGTACTAAGTATGGCATATGCAAAAACATGTAAAAAGGGACATTTTAGTAAAATAGTCTTTCATGCCAAATAATTATAACATTCATGAATTTAGAAACAAATCAACATAAGAACCATCATTTAACACGTAGAGAAGGACTCACATAATTTTAAACCAAAATAGGCATTTACAGTAAACTCTTCCAAAACTTAACAGTAAGGTTGAATGGACATTACAGTGAATTGTTTTGAAATATTATAGTGAAGACCTTACAGTGAATGGCATAGTCCAATTCATATGAACCCATTTTCATTTGAAGCTTCCCTAACCCAAGGTTATCCTAAGATTCCTAAGGTGAGCCAAGAAGGGATCATCAATACACCCCCTTCAAGGCACACCAAAGCGAACCTTAAGACCACCCAATCTTAGGCTTACCTCGTTTGAAAATCAAATCCATGGCTAACATATGCAACACACTCATGGAAATATTGGTCACACTAAGCGCAATGTGAGAGTACATGTACATCCCATACTACCACTCCCACTTAGTGATCCTAATGTATTCCATTTACTCAAGCACTTCACAATAATCATCCATAACACCACACCATAACACTCATTCACACGGATTTCATGAAAGTACTCTTCTCCCATAGTAGGTATAGGTCACACTAAGTGCAATGTGAGAATAGCATCCCATACTAATACTCCCACTTAGTGCTCCTAATGGTTACTATTTGGATCGAGCACTTCACGACATTCATACACAACATCACCAATATACAAGTTAACTAGTCCAATCAATTATTTTGTGGGAGTTAGCTTAACGGACAAAGACCATGAGAGCTAGACATGGAATCCCGATATTAACCCCTATCGGATGAGGGATCCTTACTTGCCTAGAGTAAGGTCATGCTTCTTAGCTTTTACATGGCTTTTCCAATAGCTACACCTATGCGGGCACATAGCTAAGGGATAAGGAGATTGATAATAAGTAACTCATTCTCTACTAACGAGGAATACTCATCTCAAGAGGTACTTTGGACATACAACATCTCAACTCGCAGAGTGTAATCCACCTCTCCTTCATATCCTCTCCGTGCTAGGCATAACTCCCCACGGATTCTCAATATCTTACACTATAGGTCAAGGATAACTAGTGAATACCACATCTCAACTCACGAAGGAAATTCATCCTTCCACCTATCTTAGAAAGCTCATTAGGAATAGTGAGGTTGCTACTAGACACTTCATCTCAACTCACGAAGAGTGTCCACCCCAAGATTCCCTTTTTCTCAACTTAACATCATACATTCTTTTAAGTGTGTGTGTACATGTGAGCACACCTTGCATATAAGCGTCATTTCATTCTTATCAACTTCTATAAATGCTTTAGACCTTCATTCATCAAATCACACAATTTACATGCTTCACATAATCATATACTTCGTTTAGACACAATCTAGGTCAAACCTACAATTCAAGCTTCACAAAGCACAATACAAGACACATTTTCAATATCACTTAATTTCACCCATTAGGCATTCAAGACCAAATTTACAATACAACTAAGTAATATCAAGTACATCAAATAAACACCGCCGCCAAGAAAGTGGACCATACCACTCAAGAGCAATTTATAATAAGAAATATACAATACAAGCAACTCACCATATAGCCAAGCCATCATCACCTATAACCAATTCCTCAATATTTCATCAAAATAAGGCCCTTAGGGCAGTAGCTAAACCAACATGACAACACAAGAAAACCAAAGTTCATACCCTACTCAAACATGCTCATATAACCCATTTCCCAAGCTAAAAGTTAAAATATGCATAAACATGACTTCATTAGGGTTTTAACATAAAAATCATCAATTAATACTAGAATAAATACATTTAAACCATTAGAACACTTTTACAAGAAGACCCATGCTTAAAATCAAAGATAGAAGAAATTTGAGTTTGAAGACCCTTTTGAAATCTTTTGGAATTGACTCCTTGAATGAAAAGGGATTGAAGGATGGATATCATACCTTATATATTAGAAATCCCAAGGATTTTGGTGAACAACTCGACCACCAACAGCCCTCCTAGTCCTTCTTGACTTCTAGCTCCAATGGTGACTTGACAGAGTCTTCTAAGAGAGAGGGGTTTTGGGTTTTAGGAAGAGGAGTCTAAAATGAGGTCTTAGGGTTTAGAACAATTTAGTATACCTAATAAACCCTAAAACTAACTTCCTAGGGTCATAAAAGACTTGGGGTGAATTTACCAAACACCCCAAGCCAAGGCAGCCACTTAACAGTTTTGCAGACCTCACAAACGAGACCTAACCAACGGACCGTCTGTGCATCAACGGACCGTTGGTGGGGTATCGTGGGTTGACACTTAGCTCAAAATGGAGCCTGCGCAACCTAACTTGCAGGTCCAATCAACGGACCAAGATGACGGGCCGTTGGTTGACCTACTGGCCGTCGTTGGTCTCGTTGGTGGACACTGCCCAGGCAGTTTTGGGTCGAAGTCTTGGGCCCTTCTCTAGGGCCCCTTGTGGGTCCTAGGTTGGGTAGTTACCGGACGTTAAACCCCTAAACTAAGTCGTCTAGGTATTAGGAACATCCCACATCAGTTTCAAGGAAAACAAACATGTAGAACTCACTCAAACACATCAAGACACACAAGTACTTTCTAAGGCACACCTTTCGAACGTCATGGACACTGCCCAGGCAGTTTTGGGTCGAAGTCTTGGGCCCTTCTCTAGGGCCCCTTGTGGGTCCTAGGTTGGGTAGTTACCGGACGTTAAACCCCTAAACTAAGTCGTCTAGGTATTAGGAACATCCCACATCAGTTTCAAGGAAAACAAACATGTAGAACTCACTCAAACACATCAAGACACACAAGTACTTTCTAAGGCACACCTTTCGAACGTCATGGACGACTTGGTCAATTGACCTCCAAACTTAACCAAACTTCACACACTACCTAAGAACACTAAATTAACTCATTTTAAAACAAAATTAACTCAAGAAACACTCACGAGGCTCTAGTTCACCTTAGTTCGTTTTAGGGCGTTACATTCTCCCCCACTTGGACTAACATTCGTCCTCGAATGACACTTAAATCTCAAGAAAAACAAGGACTCACTTAGCACAACATAAGACATTACAATCTTGATCAACACACTCAAAATCAAAGCATCACTTAGCAAGGAGCATCATTTCACACTTTCAAACACTTAGCAACATAGGCAACTTTTACTAAACTTTACAAGTCAAAACTCATTCTTAACCTTCTTTTATGGAGGAACTACCTTCTCCAACATTAAACATGCTCATATACAACACTTTTGCACATATTTAAACTTCAATCAAGGCAAAGCAAATTTTTCTCAAATTGCAAATTTTCACAGTGAACATTCACTGTAACACTACCAAACATACAAAAATTTCAAAATTTCATTCTTTGAGCAATTTATCAAGATGACATGATAATATGAACTATAAAACCACATAAACTCATTCCATAACACCTTGAAACCATAATTCATGAAAAATGCAATTTTCTCAAAATTTGAACTTACTTACAGTGAATTCAAAACTTCACTGTGTCACATGCTTTAAAATTTCCATAATGCACCTTTCAAGCAAATTTAACAAGATGACATGACAATATGAGAGACAAAACTATCTTAACTTACTCCAAAGAGACTTGACAAGTTTCACTAAGTGCAATGTGAGAGTAGCATCCCATACTACCACTCCCACTTAGTGACCCTTGAGGATTCTCTTGGACTAAGTACATTACATGCTATTTTAGTCAACTCACTCTCCCCTACTTAGGGTAAAGCCATATTCAAGGCCTCATACTTCAAAGCACCATTATGTCCCTCACAAGGTAGGAACTCATACTACTCCTAACTCATGCACATCAAGTCTAAACATCAACCTTACAAGTTAAGCATAACACTTCCCTTTTAGGATTCAAGCCTAGACAAACTCTCTCTTAAACATCACCTCATTCAACACTTAGGCACCACTTAACTCAATCTCATGGAACAAAACTTCCTCACTAGATATTCATACCACATTTCCATCTTAGTGTAAGCCTACACCACAACATCTACCAATCACAAGAACAACTATGAAACATTAGTCACACAAGAGAGTTGCCTTCAACTTCTATAAAATTCCCACATTCTTTCAACCTTCCTCAAATTTACACCTTAAAGCATTTCTACCATCATTGAACATAATCACAAAATAACTCATTTGTTCTCAAAGGCACTTTATTCAATCCTTATAACCCTTACCATGCTTAGAACTACATCCCCATAAAGTTTCTCACCACAACACTTCCAATCTCATAAATCACACCTAGCCATAAATGACATCACATCACAATTCTTAAATCTTACCTTCATATTTACTCTTCTAGCCACAAAACCATCATATAATCAAAACTCACCTTTTTCTCTCACTCAAACTTAGAAACATCTCCCTTTCCAAGCAATCACACCTAGAAAACCACCGGGAAAAGGAGAAGAAGAGAGAGATCTTACGGAGTTAAGTTCTATGGCACGATTCAAGAGTAATGAAGAAAGTGAAACTCTATCGTCCTATAGCCTCTTGTCCATGGATGTGTCGCGACTCACACCAATGACCAAGATACTACTAGACGTGGCTTGTGAGACTTTTAGACCTTAAACTATTTCCCAAAACCTTATGCTCTGATACCAAGTCTGTCACCACCCAAAAGCACCCCTAGAAGTTAGGACGGACCCTCGAATCGTGACCGGGCGTACTTGACCCTTTGGGGTCCTGTACAAGCCCTTTAACTATCGTTCATCACATAAGACATGAAAAGTAGTGAAGAAATTAAAACTTTTCACAAATAACTAATAAAAGACAAACTTTCATAAATACTTAAGGATCTCATCGTCACAAGCCAAATTAAAGACACGACGTAATACCTTAGGGACACGCCCCTTTACATTGAAAATAAATACATAAAAAGTCTTTAAATAAGAAACTAAGAAAAGGACTATGCCCTCGAATATATGAGGACATACTTTGCCTTGAGAGGAACTTTCTCAATCTTCACCTTCAAACCTTCAAAGCTTCCAACCTATACTTATATAGTATAGAAAAGTATGGGGTTAGTACAAAACAATGTACTAAGTATGGCATATGCAAAAACATGTAAAAAGGGACATTTTAGTAAAATAGTCTTTCATGCCAAATAATTATAACATTCATGAATTTAGAAACAAATCAACATAAGAACCATCATTTAACACGTAAAGAAGGACTCACATAATTTTAAACCAAAATAGGCATTTATAGTAATCTCTTCCAAAACTTAACAGTAAGGTTGAATGGACATTACAGTGAATTGTTTTGAAATATTATAGTGAAGGCCTTACAGTGAATGGCGCGGTTCAAGTCATAAGAACCCGTTTTCCTTTGAAGCTTCCCTAACCCAAGGTTATCCTAAGATCCCTAAGGTGAGCCAAGAAGGGATCATCAATACACCCCCTTCAAGGCACACCAAAGCGAACCTTAAGACCACCCAATCTTAGGCTTACCTCGTCTGGAAATCAAATCCACGCCCTTTGCTAACGTATGCAACACACTCATGGAAATATAGGTCACACTAAGTGCAATATGAGAGTAGCATCCCATACTACCACTCCCACTTAGTGATCCTAATGTATTCCATTTACTCAAGCACTTCACAATAATCATCCATAACACCACACCATAACACTCATTCACACGGATTTCATGAAAGTACTCTTCTCCCATAGTAGGTATAGGTCACACTAAGTGCAATGTGAGAATAGCATCCCATACGAATACTCCCACTTAGTGCTCCTAATGGTTACTATTTGGATCGAGCACTTCACGACATTCATACACAACATCACCAATAAACAAGTTAACTAGTCCAATCAATTATTTTATGGGAGTTAGCTTAACAGACAAAGACCATGAGAGCTAGACATGGAATCCCGATATTAACCCCTATCGGATGAGGGATCCTTACTTGCCTAGAGTAAGGTCATGCTTCTTAGCTTTTACATGGCTTTTCCAATAGCTACACCTATGCGGGCACATAGCTAAGGGATAAGGAGATTGCTACTAAGTAACTCATTCTCTACTAAAGAGGAATACTCATCTCAAGAGGTACTTTGGACATACAACATCTCAACTCACAAAGTGTAATCCACCTCTCCTTCATATCCTCTCCGTGCTAGGCATAACTCCCCACGGATTCTCAATATCTTAGACTATAGGTCAAGGATAACTAGTGAATACCACATCTCAACTCACGAAGGGAATTCATCCTCCCACCTATCTTAGAAAGCTCATTAGGAATAGTGAGGTTGCTACTAGACACTTCATCTCAACTCACGAAGAGTGTCCACCCTAAGATTCCCTTTTTCTCAACTTAACATCATACATTCTTTTAAGTGTATGTGTACATGTGAGCACACCTTGCATATAAGCGTCATTTCATTCTTATCAACTTCTATACATGCTTACACCTTCATTCATCAAATCACACACTTTACATGCTTCACATAATCATATACTTCGTTTAGACACAATCTAGGTCAAACCTACAATTCAAGCTTCACAAAGCACAATACAAGACACATTTTTAATATAACTTCATTTCACCCATTAGGCATTCAAGAACCCATTTACAATACAACTAAGTAATATCAAGTTCATCAAATAAACACCGCCACCGAGAAGGTGGACCATACCACTCAAGAGCAATTTATAATAAGTATTATAAAATATAAGCAACCTACCATATAGCCAAGACATCATCACCTATAACCAATTCCTCAATATTTCATCAAAATAAGGCCCTTAGGGCAGTAGCTAAACCAACATGACAACACAAGAAAACCAAAGTTCATACCCTACTCAAACATGCTCATTTAACCCATTTCCCAAGCTAAAAATTGAAATATGCATAAACATGATTTCATTAGGGTTTTAACATCAAAATCATCAATTCATACTAGAATAAATACATTTAAACCATTAGAACACTTTTACAAGAGGACCCATGCTTAAAATCAAAGATAGAAGAAATTTGAGTTTGAAGACCCTTTTTGAAATCTTTTGGAATTGACTCCTTGAATGAAAAGGATTCAAGGATGGATACCACACCTTAAATAAGAGAAATCCCAAGGATTTTGGTGAAGAACTCGACCACCAATAGACCTCCTAGTCCTTCTTGACTTCTAGCACCAATGGTGACTTGAAAGAGTCTTCTAAGAGAGAGGGGTTTTGGGTTTTAAAAAGAGGAGTCTAAAATGAGGTCTTAGGGTTTAGAACACTATAGTATACCTAATAAACCCTAAAACTAACTTCCTATGGTCATAAAAGACTTGGTGTGAATTTACCAAACACCCCAAGCCAAGGCAGCCACTTAATAGTTTGCAGACCTAACGAACAGACCATGTGTGCATCAACGGATCATTGGTGGGGTCCCGTGGGTTGACACTTAGCTCCAAATGGAGCCTGCACAACCTAAATTGCAGGTCCAATCGACGGACCAAGACGACGGGCTGTTGGTTGACCTGCTGGTCGTCGTTGGTCTCGTTGGTGGACACTGCCCAGGTAGTTTTGGGTCCAAGTCTTGGGCCCTTCTCTAGGGCCCCTTGTGGGTCCTAAGTGGGTGGTGCCCGAACTTTAAACCCCTAAACTAAGCTGTGTAGGTCTTAGGAACATGCCACATCAGTTTCAAGGAAAAGGAACACGTAGAACTCACTCAAACACATGAAGACACACAAGTACTTTCTAAGGCACACCTTTCGAACGTCATGGACGTTCTTGGTCGATTGACCTCCAAACTTAACCAAACTTCACACGCTGCCTAAGAACACTAAAGTAACTCATTTTAAAACAAAATTAACTCAAGAAACACTCACGAGGCTCTAGTTCACCTTAGTTTGTTTTAGGGCGTTACAAAACCAATAATCAAACCATACCAATGATTCAACAAGACCCAATATGAAAATCAGCAAATTAAGATAGCCTATATACAATTCTAACATAATTCCTACATATATTAATATCCCAATAACATCTACATAAGAATTTAATACAATAGAGATATGACCAAATCACCCATAATATAGTCAATATTTGGATTTCGTGATTTGCATGGGTTCATAAGAAATTTGATCTAAATTCATTCAATTAATATCAATTATATCCTAAATCATTGATTCAAATCATTTTAAGGAAGAACCCATGGCTAGAATTCAAAGAAGAATTCATCTTTTTAATCATCTACGAAAACCATTGAAATTGACTCCTTGAACGGAAGAGGATTCAAGGATGAAACACCATACCTTAATTGTGAAGAAAAGCCCACTAAGTTGATGGACAAAAACTTGGAAATCTATCTTATTCCTTGGAGCTTCAAATCTTCATCAATGGAAGTTTCTGGATAGAAGGAATGGAGAGGTTTTGTTTTGGAATTGAGGATTTTTATTTGAATGGTGAATTGGTGTTTAACTCAAAATACCCAAAAGACCCCTGCACTTATAAGACCTTTTAACCAAGTCAAACTTCACTTAAATTTTTAAATTTTCGTCGGGAAACAAGTCCGCGACGCGGAGCTGTTCCCACATGATTTTTGAAAATAAATTTTGAGACAGTAGAGTCTGCGACACGTCCACGGTTCAAAGGAAGAATTTGGCCTTGGGAGGAACAAGTCCGCAATGCGGACATGTTCCTTTCATGTACAATTTTTTTGTGCCTTGGGCAGCTTGTTGGCCAATGGTTGGGTCCTCCTCAAGGACCCCTAGGTTGGTCCTTGGAGTCTCGTAACTAGATGTTTTGACCCTAAACATGTCCCTCTAGGTGTTAGGGTGATCCCAACTATTTTTAGACTCCAAACAATACATAAGAACAAGGCAAACATACAAAGACTCACTAGCAAGTGTAAATACTAACTTTCGAACGTCTTAGACGTTCTTGGACGTTTAACCTCCAAACTCTTCAAAACTATAAACACTGCCTCAAAACACTATTATAGACAATTTTTAGACTTCATAACCTCATGATACACATGTTAGGATTTAGCTTCACCTAATTCGTTTTAGAGGTGTTACATTCTCCCCCACTTGGACAACATTCGTCCTCGAATGACACTTGCTACTTTTTAGGCACTTTCAAGAGATAAGGAACTCAAGACTAGCAGAACATAACCATACCACACAATATACCATGCACATAGATAGGAGAAACATCAATTTCACATAATCAAGAGACTCAAAACACTATAAGAAGATAGAAACTACTTTTACAACTCATCATGCAAGAAGACTCACATTCTTCATTTCATATAGTAAGAATTACATCTCCACACATTGTCATGCTCGTATACATCATTTGTATACACATTGTAACAATTTTAATGAAAGAACAATTTAATCAAATTTCTTATAACGAAGAATCAAAACCTTACAGTGAAACATGCTCAACATTTCAATAATGCAACTCTTAATCAATTTATGATGGAGGCATGAAAATATGATATAAAAAACCATATAACTCATTTTACTACATAAACATAACTTCATGAAATGCACAATGCAAGGAGATCAATGACTAGACTCTTAAACACCATGCAACATGCAACATGCTACTATTACATTCTATATCTCAAGCTTGAGTTGAATAGAAGAGAAAAGACAAAAATTAAACCTACACTACTCATCATACTCCCATACTTGAAGGAACCCATTACTACACAAGAGAGAAAACTATAACTTACCGGCATCATCATTGTAACACTCCGAAAGTCCAAGACCAAATATAAAGCATCACATGTTGGTCTAAGGTTGGTAGCACTATTTTAAGGCCTAAAATAATGTTTATAAGTCATTTAGAAAGTTTTGGAGTCAAGACGTCAAGAATCGTTCATGATGTCCGGAGACTAGTGAAAGAGGTTTAGGAGTCAAAATTAGATGAAATTCGATGGAAAGGTGTCAAACATGTATTAGAGTATTTAGGTTCGAAACTTCTGGGTACGAATCCCCAAGGACCTCCTTAAGGGTCCTTGAGAGGACCCTTCCAAATTGGCAAAATGCTGTCAAAAAAAACAATGGCTACCTAGCTTGCAATCAACGAGGCTTAGGTTGGACAACGGGGCGCCGATGCCTCCGTCGTTGAACACTTATCCACTTTACAAAAGAGGCCAAAAATATAGGTCTCTAAACTTATTGACGGACCTGCAGGACAGTGGGTGCAGGTGGGCGTCGACTGACCTGCGGACCGTAGGTCGAGGTCTCGTAGGTCAGGCCTGCAATTTCACTGTCCTATTTTAAGTAAGTTTAATTAATTAGTTATTAGTTATGGGGTTAATTAGGGGTTAATGGGTGCTTAATTAAGTTGGTTAAGTGACTATATAAGCTACCCTTAGTCTAAACCCAACTTAACACCCCACAATTCCCAAACTTAAATTACTCGTCCTTCTCTCTACTTTCTCTCTCCCAAAGAAGACTCTATTGAAAGGCAAGTTCTAAGGGTTCTAGGGATTCAATAACATCACTTTTCTCCATCAATCTTTAAGTATTAAAAAGGTATGGGAACCTTTCACCTTTGGGATTCCTTTCCCCAAAGGGTTCTTCAAAATTGATTTCAAAAAGATGAATTGAACATGGGTTTCTTTATAATCCGAAATTGATCTTTCAAATTATATTGTTCTTGATTTCTAATGATTATTATTGTTATATTATGATGTATTATTGTTCAATTATGGTAGTTCTTGATGTAAACCTAGTATGTGGAAATAGATCATGAATTGACCCAAATTCCCTGACCCTAGGTTATGAACTCATGTTGAACTGATTAGGGTTGATGCAATTGATTTAGTCCTTATTTTAATTACTATCATAATGATGTTGTGAAACCTATAGATGGATGAATTTGTTTGGTTGATGGTAAGACCATGGATGATGGCTTTTGAAAGAGAATTGGTAATACTTTGTGATCTTGAACCTTTACTTCAATTGTGGTGGCTTGTACTTGGTGATGAAGTTCAACTAAAGCATGCCTTGTGATTGTATTATGTAGGTGTTGGTATGATGATGTAATTTAAATGTCTTGATTATGTGAAGGTGTGAGATTATGTTTAAGATGTATTATATAAGGTTGGTTATGAATTGCATATGTGTCTTATTATAACATGATGATGATAATATGTCAATCTCACATATGAAGGTTGTATTGAAAAGATATTCTCATGCAATTCCTAATGAGATAATGACTATGACTATACAAGGGGTTAGTCTCCTATGACCTAAACTAAAGACTTACTCAATCTCATTCAATATCCATCATCATGGTCTTACCATCAACCAACAAATTACATCCAACAATAGGTGTAGTAACATCAATCAATAATAATTAACACAAGAACTAGGTCAATTGCATCACCACTATCCAATTAACAACAATTCATAACCTAGGGTTAGGGGGAATAGGGTTCATCATGAATTCATCAAGAATTAGATCCAATATCAATAATACATTACCCTAGTCAATCCATACATAAATTAGAATTGATAAAATAAGTCTAATAATCAAATCATTCTTCAATTCCCATCAATTCATGACCAAGATCCAAGATTTGGGGAATTTGGGGAATGGAACATGATCAATTCGAAATTGTATCAATTAACATCAATTAATCAACAATTTATACTCAATTAGGCATAGGAAATCAAAATTTATCATCAATTTGAAGTTTAGAAGAAAACCCATAAGAATTGGAAAACCCCATGGAATTGGGTAATTTAGAAATCAACTTTGAGAGGACCTCTTGGGGAAAGAAATCCCAAGAGTGAAGAAACCATACCTTAATGAAGATTAATCCACGAAATTGTAGTGAAATCCTAGAGAAATTGACCTTCTTCTTCAAGCTTTCTTCCTTCTTCAATGGAGGATTTGGGGAGAGAGAAAGTAGAGAGAGGTGAGAGATTTTGGGTTTGTTTTGGGAATTTGGGTTTGGGTGAGTGAAAAATGACTTAAAACTAACCCTTACACTATATATAGTCACCCCCTAAATTACTCAAAACACCCCTCACTTAAATTGGTCTTTTTGTGAAGTCTAAATGTCAAAAATATGATTTTACCGAATCTAGGAAGTGGCTCTGCGTCGCGGGGTCAACACGCATTTTATTTCCCAAAATTAAATTTTGGGATAGTGCGGTCCGTGTGGGCTGCGCGTCGCACAGAAGCCCACTGATTCATGACTTTCGCAGGCTGCTTTGGCAGCCTGCCCACCCATGTTGGGGTCCTCCTCCATGACACTTTGGGTGTTCCTTGGGGCATCGTTATTGGACGTTTAGACTCTCTATACTACACTCTACCTAATCAAAGTCTTTTTAAAAGTTTTAGACTTCATTTGACCCTTTGAAACCATCCCCAAACATAGCGACGTCAATTAGTTCAATTAGGCTAGTTTCCGAACGTCATGGACGTTCTTTGATGCCTTGGGTCTAAAACTTCTCGGATGACTTATAAACATTATTTAGGGTCTTATAACAGTATCTAAACCTTTAGACACTCATGTTAGGCTCTAGATTATGTCTCGACTTTTCGGAGTGTTACATTATCCCCCCTTAGGAACATTCGTCCCCGAATGACGCTAAACTTTTAAAAGGGAAAGGATAGACTCAAGACTAGAAGCCCAACCAACAATATACAACATCAAAATTAGTTACAACTCAAATCAAAAAAACAATATGGCATTTACACAATGACTCAAAACATCAATTTTAACACATAAGGCTCAAAGTCACAACATGAGGAATTTTCTTCTCACAATAACAACATGAGCTCAACATGCCTTACATGAGTCAATTATGTCAAGGTTCAACTTTCCAAAATGCTACATATCAATTCATAAAGACTCACCATATCTAAATGCACAACATAAATCAAAACAAGCAAAATTGCAAAATTTCCAAGTTGAAAGCACATTTCACTGTAACTACCTGTAACAACATCAAAAATGCACATTTTTGCAAAACTTCACCAAAAATCATGAAACTTCAATTTTTGTCATTATTTTCATTGTTAGTAAAAACAACTAACCTTTATCGAATAGATGAGGGTAACGGGACTTCATGTCGGCCTCGGCCTCCCATGTTGCACCCTCAACTAGGTGATTCTTCCATAACACCTTTACGGAAACCACCTCTTTGTTCCTCAATTTATTTACTTGCCTATAAAGGATTTGAACGGGAACTTCCTCATCACAGAGGTTATCGTTTACACCAAGACCCTCAATAGGAAGAATAGACCCGGGATCACCGATACACTTCTTAAGCATAGAAACATGGAAAACCGGATGAACCGAAGCCAATTCACTAGGAAGTTTTAATTCATAGACAACCTTACCAACCCTTTTCAAGATTTCATAGGGACCAACATAACGAGGACTAAACTCCCCTTTCTTGCAAAATCTAACCACCCCTTTTTCATAGGCAAAATTTTCAAATACACCTTATCACCTTCTTCAAACTCTAAGTCCCTTCTCCTATGATCGGCATAAGACTTTTGTCGACTATAGGCCATTTGAAAGCAATTTATTATAATATGAACTTTCTCCAAAGTCCTATAGATCAAATCGGGACCAAGAAGCGAAGGCTCACCCACTTCAAACAATCCAATTGGAGATCTACATCTCTGTAAGGTCCCAAAAATGACTTAGGTGAAGCTAGAATCTAACATGGTTGTCATGATGGTCTAAGGTCCTAAATTGTATATAATGTGGATTAGAGTCAGTAGCTAAAAGTTTAGGTGCAATGGAAGTCAAACGTCTAGGGACGACCAAGACGTTCGACGACTAAGTCACCTAAGTGCCTCATATGTGGTTTTATGTGTTTATGTGTGATTCATGAGATTATATGGTCATTAATTGAGTTTATATGGTGTATAAAGTCAGTGTGTCAAGTTTCGTGAAGTTTGGAGGTCAAACGTCCAAGAACATCCATGACGTTCGAAAGATGTGCTTTGAGATGACCTTGTGTGTCTAAGTATGTTTCGTCGAGTTTTACATGTTCGTTTTGGATGAAACTCATGTGGTAGGTCCTAAACTCGTATACAAACATATTAGGGGTGGAAACGTCTGGGTACGACTCCACATAGGACACTCAAAGGGGCCCTAAGGGAGGACCCTAACATTGGAGTTCAACACTGCCAGGTAGTGGTAATCGACGACCCAAACGACCGACCGTCGACCAGGAAACGGCCCGTAGATGGGTCACGTCGATGGATACATTTGTTCTGAAGGTTGAGGAATTGCAGGTGCAACCCACGAGACCCCATCGATGGGACGTGGCCTGACCAACGGTCCATCGATGGTCACGTCGATGGGTGCCTGTTTTTCTGCCAACTTTCTGTTAAGTTGAGGGGTGAATTTGTAAATTCACCCCACGCCTCTATAAGTCATTGGAAGATGTTTTTGAGTGTTTATGGGTATTTTAAGAGTATATAAGTCATTAAACTCTCATTATAACCCTAACACCTAAATCAAAACCCCTTCCCTCCTAAAGTTTCTTCAAAAACTTCCATGTGAGTTCAAGGCGAAGATGAAGCTTGAAGATGGGTCTTCAATGGAGTTTCTTCATCAATTGGCATTGGGTTCTTCAAATAAGGTATGGGAGTTCTTCATCTAAGGTTTTGCTATCACCTTAGAGCCAATTTCAAAGATGTTTTCAAAGTGATTTCAAAAAGATGAAAAGTCCAATTCCTACTTTAAATCATGGGTTCTTGCTTGAAAGTTTTTCAAACATTTAGATATGATGTTATTAATGTTAAATTTATGTTTTCCAATAAAATTTTCCATGAACCCATGATCTTCTCAATTCTCTAATTTTCACTAAAATATGGGTGAATTGACTATGTTTTGAGATTGATGATTTCATGTGTAGATTGCTATGGGCTTTTGAATGATGTATATATTATGTATGAATGATGTATAGGGTGCTTCAATTTGATTAATTGAGTAATGAATACTCTTATATCTTTTGACTATTAGGCTTATTGAATTGATATGAACTTAATGCTTATAGATTCTAGTGTAGTTTCTTATGGGCTTTCTATTGATGTAAGAATTGTATTCAATTGATATCTTATTGGTCTTAGATTGATAATTCTAGATTGAATTAACTTAGATTCATTGATTATTATGATTTATGTTTTGAATTGATGTTCATGGCCATGGGTAAGGGTCTTATGGTATTGAATTCAATGGTTTGGCTTTGGATTGAAGTGATGAGATCAAGTGGGTGGTATGCTGCCCTAATTATTTTATTATTGCGTATAGTTAATGTAATTTAGCTTTTGGATTATATGTGATTGGTATGGTCCACTTATTGTGGCGGTGTTATGTGAATTGATGTGGCCTTGTCGACGTTATTTTAAGTATATTGATGATCATGGCCTTGTCGGCACTACTTGAAGTAATATGTTGATTAGTATAGTTGATTATGTGAATTATGATTATATCTATCTATATGTGAAGTAATGTGAAAGTATGTGTTCTTCTATTGATGTCATTTAGGTGATCATGTTAGACTAAGGGCTATATGTGTGTGTAGTCTTAAAGTTGATATGTGGTTGTTCCTAACTTGGCTATAGGAGTCTATAATGGTCATATTGATGATGTTAAGGTAATTAATAGGTTAACTAAATGATGTTAAGGGTCATTCCTAAGAGTGTAAATAAAGATAGGCTATATGTGTTAAATGGAAGTACGTTGTGTCTTGTTTAGGTAGACTTGTGTCCCTTACTTGATGCTTATATGAATATGTGATATCTTGACTTAGGAACCTAAAGGGGTCTTAGTCTTGAATAAATGAATATAGGTGAGATATTGAATGATGATAAGAAGGTCATTTATGTGAAACCTTGAACCAAGTGGTAAGGTTATGAATCGTGAAGTAGTTAGCCGTAATGGTATCCTTCATGTAATGAGTGATGGACTTAAGGTTGATTGATTGGAACGGCATCATATCATACCTTAGTAAAGTCGCGATGAGCTTCTTGTCGCTGTAGTAAGATAGCCCTAATGGACCTTGCTGTGGTAGTGTAAATGTAATGGGTCACGAAATTGATATGGGACCCCTTTATATGAACCTTAATGTGAATTGATCTATGAGAACTAAGGCTAGCACCGAGTGAATATGGTAAGGGAAAGTAGTTCTAGTTAAGTGTGCGACTAGAATACAAAGTATGCCCTTCATATTCCTTAACCATGTGCCTACATGGGATGTCCATGTTCTACCATTGGCAAGTAGAACACCTCATCGGAGTAGGATAGAACTCCGGATTCCATTATTTGCTACCATGGTCTATGTCGGTTATTGCCTATTCTCATCATATGGGATAACCATTAGCATTAGAGAAGTTATATGAAGTCTAGGTGGTGGTATGGGACGCTAATTAGATATTGCACAATAGGCTTTGAAGATGTTAGTGAGAGTCCCTAGGTCTTCTTTAAGACCATTATGTGTACGTCCTTATGTGATGAATGTCTCTTAAATGAATTAAGTAATGAAATGTCTTAAGATAGGAAAGCATGTTAAGTGTATAAGTTCTTTTCTAGAGTAATTATGGGTCGTCTAGTTAAGTTGTGAAGGGGGCAAGGGAATGGTCACTTCATTTCTTACTTAGATGAGTCTTAATAAAGATTCTAGTTAGTGAATATGTTTGACTATGTGGACATGATCGTAACTTAGGTAAGTCTTAAGGACTATTTAGGTAACCTTGAAGAGGTGAATCGTGGACGTTATCTTCTTGAGTTACTTGAGTAGGTCTTTGGATAACCTTTGAAAGGAGAATGTCATGTTTGGTGTATACTATCGTATTAAGTAAGAATGATTCTATCCTAGGTAATCTATAGGATCTCTTGTGTGTGTGATAGGGATTGTATGGGCGGTCGCTCCACACTCATCCAAGTGAACCTTGGAATCACCTTTTGTAGGAGGATCTTATGTTTTGTATATTGACGTATTTAGGTGTGTATGTGTCTCATTATGAGTAATCTTAAGGATCGTTTAGGCACATCTAGAGAGGGTGTATGGGAGGTCTCTCTTTGTGTGACTTAAGTGAATCTTAGGATAGCTTTAGTGAGGAGACTACATGCCAAAGGATGTCATATGTGAAGCTAGGGGGCTTCACTGTACAGTGAAGGGGACTTCACTGTAACAGTGAAGTACTTACTGTAATGTGTTCTAAAAATTAAGATAATTGCTTAAATGATTTTCTTATGTATTTCTAATGTGATAATGTTGTTCTTATGATTATATTTTGATGTTTAAACCAAAATTCATGAAAAGCATGTTGTTAACTAAATGTCCCTTTTTCATGATTTTTGCATGGCTTCCATACTTAGTACATCTAATGTTCTAACCCCTTCTTTACCCTTTTGACTAAAGTGTAGGGAATTGGATGTCTTGATGTATCATGGATGACGGATAGGTTTCTGAGAGTTGAAGATGAAGTATTGGTGAGTCCTCATCGATTCGAGGACAATATCCACACGTTCGGTCATGTCTTAATGTTTAAGTCTTTACGTTTATGTCTTGTATGGGATTAGTCCCAAGTTTTGTATACTCTTAGTTTAGATGGTTCAAAGGTTGTAAAGGTTTTAAGGTTTTAAATGAATTCTTCCGCGTATATTGTTTATGTAAAGAAAGTTTTTAATTCTTACGCATTTTTAGTGTGTTATTATGCGAACAATGATACGATAGGCTTGTATGAGACCTCCGAGAGGTCGAATACGCCAGTCGCAATCCAAGATTGCACCCTAACTTCTAGGGTGTAGTTTTGGGATGTGACAAGCTTGGTATTAGAGCATAAGGTTTGGGAGTGTCGTAGTTGTGTCATGAACCACATCAAATAGAATCTTGTTTATAATGTGAAGCGTGCCACGTTATAAATAGGAGACTATTGGGTGCTAGGAAAAGTTTCACTTCTTCATTCATCTAATCGTGCCTAAGAGCCTTGTCTATGGTGTCTTTCCTTTGTCTTCCCTATGTGTTGGTCATGTGAGTGTGACCTTATGAAGATTGGGTTGAGGGGAGAAAAGATGAGGTGTGGCTTTTTATATGAGGTGTGAAGAATAGTGTTGATGACCTTAGATCGGTTTAGTTACCTTTTGAAGGTAGTGGAGTTGAAAAGAATGGTAAAGTATAGAGTTAGAATGTGAAGGAGTAATGCTGACTTTCTCTTAGTAAGGGGGATGTGATGGCTAGATGATTGAACCTTTGAGAGTCTTTAGTTTCATGAGCTAGTCTTTGGGTGAGAAAGTATTGTTAAGATCGGTGGTGCCTTGAGAGTTCCTTGAGGTAGATGTTATGTTGACCTTAGAATGGGTTTCTCCTAAGTGGGGGAGTATGGTGAGGAGTATGGTTGTTGAGGAGTGAGGTATCCTTAACTTTTCTATAGGTGTTTATTCAAGCCTAAAACAAAGAGTTCTTGGTGACTTGATTTGTATAGGAGTCTTATGTGGAAAATGAGTTCCTAGCTTTCTCCTTATGATATGCATGTTTGGTTGAAACTGAATTTCGTTAACCTATTGTATTGTGTGTATTATGAAGCCATGATCATGTTGTAAAAGGTGTTTATATGATGTTACCTTGCATATTAGCATGTCTATATTATGGCCTAAAAATTGCATTTTTGAAAAATTGGCTCAAATCACTGTATTGCACACTGCCAGTTCACTGTAAAGTTTTTCAAAAGTTTGACTATTTGATTCTTTGGTCAAAAATTGTTGTAATATTGTTATAACTGATGTATATGAGTATGACATTGAATATAATATGAGTTTTTGCTATTTCGAATGAATCATGTGAGTTTTACGGCATAATGAGTTATAGAATATAATCTAGTTCTTGTTGTGTTGTGAATCTCTTCATTATGTGAAATTGATGTTTTCTTCTTGAAAGAGTGTTATGTGGAGTGGTCATGAGTTACTAATTGAATCCTTACTCTTGGAAGTGTTCGGAGTGTGGCAAGTGTCATTCGAGGACGAATATTGTCCAAGTGGGGGAGATTGTAAGATCCCGAAAATTACTTAGGTGAAGCTAGAGCCTACCGTGGTTTTCATGATGGTCTAAGGTCCTAAATTGGTCTATAATGTGGATTAGAGGCAGTAGCTAAAAGTTTAGGTGCATTGGAAGTCAAACGTCAAGGGACGACCAAGACGTTCGACGACTAAGTCACCTAAGTGCCTCATATGTGGTTTTATGTGTTTATGTGTGATGAATGAGCTTATATGGTCCTTAATTAAGTGTATATGGTGTATAAATTCAGTGTGTCAAGTTTCGTGAAGTTTGGAGTTCAAACGTCCAAGAACGTCCATGACGTTCGAAAGATGTGCTTTGAGATGACCTTGTGTGTCTAAGTATGTTTCGTCGAGTTTTACGTGTTCGTTTTGGATGAAACTCATGTGGTAGGTCCTAAACTCATATAAAAACATATTAGGGGTGGAAACGTCTGGGTACGACTCCACATAGGACCCTCAAAGGGGCCCTAAGAGAGGACCCCAACATAGGAGTTCAACACTGCCAGGCAATGGCAATTGACTACCCAAACGACGAACCATCGACCAGGAAATGGCCCGTCGATGGATCACGTCGATGGATCCATTTGTCCTGCAGGTTGAGGAATTGCAGGTGCAACCCACGAGACCCCATCGATGGGACGTGGCCTGACCAACGGTCCATCGATAGTCACGTCGATGGGTGCCTGTTTTTCTGCCAACTTTCTGTTAAGTTGAGGGGTGAATTTGTAAATTCACCCCACGCCTCTATAAGTCATTGGAATATGTTTTTGAGTGTTTATGGGTATTTTAAGAGTATATAAGTCATTAAACTCTCATTATAACCCTAACACCTAAATCAAAACCCCTTCCCTCCTAAAGTTTCTTCAAAAACTTCCATGTGAGTTCAAGGTGAAGATGAAGCTTGAAGATGGGTCTTCAATGGAGTTTCTTCATCAATTGTCATTGGGTTCTTCAAATAAGGTATGGGAGTTCTTCATCTAAGGTTTTGCTATCACCTTAGAGCCAATTTCAAAGATGTTTTCAAAGTGATTTCAAAAAGATGAAAAGTCCAATTCCTACTCTAAATCATGGGTTCTTGCTTGAAAGTTTTTCAAACATTTAGATATGATGTTATTAATGTTAAATTTATGTTTTCCAATAAAATTTTTCATGAACCCATGATCTTCTCAATTCTCTAATTTTCACTAAAATATGGGTGAATTGACTATGTTTTGAGATTGATGATTTCATGTGTAGATTGCTATGGGCTTTTGAATGATGTATATATTATGTATGAATGATGTATAGGGTGCTTCAATTTGATTAATTGAGTAATGAATACTCTTATATCTTTTGACTATTAGGCTTATTGAATTGATATGAACTTAATGCTTATAGATTCTAGTGTAGTTTCTTATGGGCTTTCTATTGATGTAAGGATTGTATTCAATTGATATCTAATATGTATTAGATTGATAATTCTAGATTGAATTGACTTAGATTCATTGATTATTATGATTTATGTTTTGAATTGATGTTCATGGCCATGGGTAAGGGTCTTATGGTATTGAATTCAATGGTTTGGCTTTGGATTGAAGTGATGAGATCAAGTGGGTGGTATGCTGCCCTAATTATTTATTATTGTGTATAGTTAATGTAATTTAGCTTTTGTATTATATGTGATTGGTATGGTCCACTTATGGTGGCGGTGTTATGTGAACTGATGTGGCCTTGTCGGCGTTATTTTAAGTATATTGATGATCATGGCCTTGTCGGCATTACTTGAAGTAATATGTTGATTAGTATAGTTGATTATGTGAATTATGATTATATCTATATATATGTGAAGTAATGTGAAAGTATTGTTCTTCTATTGATGTCATTTAGGTGATCATGTTAGACTAAGGGCTATGTGTGTGTGTAGTCTTAAAATTGATATGTGGTTGTTCCTAACTTGGCTATAGGAGTCTATAATGGTCATATTGATTATGTTAAGGTAATTAATAGGTTGACTAAATGATGTTAAGGGTCATTCCTAAGAGTCTAAATAAAGATAGACTATATGTGTTAAATGGAAGTACGTTGTGTCTTGTTTAGGTAGACTTGTGTCCCTTACTTGATGCTTATATGAATATGTGATATCTTTACTTAGGAACCTAAAGGGGTCTTAGTCTTGAATAAATGAATATAGGTGAGATCTTGAATGATGATAAGAAGGTCATTCATGTGGAACCTTGAACCAAGTGGTAAGGTTATGAATCGTTAAGTAGTTAGCCGTAATAGTATCCTTCATGTAATGAGTGATGGACTTAAGGTTGATTGGCTGGAACGGCATCATATTATACCTTAGGAAAGTCGCAATGAGCTTCTTGTCGCCGTAGTAAGATAGCCCTAATGGACCTTGCTTTGGTAGGGTAAATGTAATTGGGTCACGGACTTGATATGGGACCCCTTTATATGAACCTTAATGTGAATTGATCTATGAGAACTAAGGCTAGCACCGAGTGAATATGGTAAGGGAAAGTAGTTCTAGTTAAGTATGAGACTAGAATACAAAGTATGCCTTCATATTCCTTCACCATGTGCCTACATGGGATGTCCATGTTCTACCATTGGCAAGTAGAACACCTCATCGGAGTACGATAGAACTCCAGATTCCATGATTTGCTACCATGGTCTATGTCGGTTATTGCATATTCTCATCATATGGGATACCCATTAGCATTAGAGAAGTTATATGAAGTCTAGGTGGTGGTATGGGACGCTACTTAGACATTGCATAATAGGCTTTGAAGATGTTAGTGAGAGTCCCTAGGTCTTCTTTAAGACCATTATGTGTACGTCCTTATGTGATAAATGTCTCTTAAATGAGTTAAGTAATGAAATGTCTCAAGATAGGAAAGCATGTTAAGTGTATAAGTTCCTTTATAGAGTAATTAAGGGTCGTCTAGTTAAGGTGTGAAGGGGGTAAGGGAATGGTCACTTCATTTCTTACTTAGATGAGTCTTAATAAAGATTCTAGTTAGTGAATATGTTTGACTATGTGGACATGATCCTAACTTAGGTAAGTCTTAAGGACTATTTAGGTAACCTTGAAGAGGTGAATCATGGAAGTTATCTTCTTGAGTTACTTGAGTAGGTCTTTGGATAACTTTTGAAAGGAGAATGTCATGTTTTGTGTATACTATCGTATTAAGTAAGAATGATTCTATCCTAGGTAATCTATAGGATCCCTTGTGTGTGTGATAGGGATTGTATGGGCGGTCGCTCCACGCTCATCTAAGTGAACCTTGGAATCACCTTTGGTAGGAGGATCTTATGTTTTGTATGTTGATGTATTGTAGGTGTGTAGGTGTCTCATTATGAGTAATCTTAATGATCGTTTAGGCACATCTAGAGAGGGTTATGGGCGTTCTCTCTTTGTGTGACTTAAGTGAATCTTAGGATAGCTTTAGTGATGAGACGACATGACAAAGAATGTCATATGTGAAGCTACGGGGCTTCACTGTAACAATGAAGTACTTACTATAATGTGTTCTAAAAATCATGATAATTGCTTAAATGATTTTCTTATGTATTTCTAATGTGATAATGTTGTTCTTATGATTATATTATGATGTTTAAACCGAAATTCATCAAAAGCATGTTATTAACTAAATATCCTTTTTTCATGGTTTTTGCATGGCTTCCATACTTAGTACATCTAATGTGCTAATCCCTTCTTTACCCTTTTGACTAAATTGTAGGGAATTGGATGTCTTGATGTATCATGGATGACGGATAGGTTTCTAAGAGTTGAAGATGAAGTATTGGTGAGTCCTCATCGATTCGAAGACAATATCCACACGTTCGGTCATGTCTTAATGTTTAAGTCTTTATGTTTATGTCTTGTATGGGATTAGTCCCAAGTTTTGTATACTCTAAGTTTAGATGGTTCAAAGGTTGTAAAGGATTTAAGGTTTTAAATGAAGTCTTCCGCTTATATTGTTTATGTAAAGAAATTTTTTATTCTTACGCATTTTTTAGTGTGTTATTGTGCGATGAACGATATGATAGGCTTGTATGAGACCTCCGAGAGGTCGAATACGCCGGTCGCAATCCAAGATTGCACCCTAAATTCTAGGGTGTACTTTTGGGATGTGACAATCTCCTACCATCCAAGACTTCATAAGGAGCCATAGATATAGATGAATGGTAGCTATTGTTGTAAGCAAACTCCACAAAAGGCAAATGCTTATCCCAAATTTCCCTTTAAATCAATGACACAAGCTCTAAGCATATCCTTAAGGGTTTGAATAGTACTCTCCGCTTGACCATCCGTTTGGGGATGAAAAGCGGTGCTTAACTTCACCTTGGTACCCGACCCTTCTTGGAATGACCTCCATAACCTAGATGTGAATTGTGCACCCCTATCTGATATGATGGATCCTTGCAAAATCTTCCGCCGAATAAGTAGACTTGACGGGAATGCAATGAGCGGATTTGGTCAACCTATCCACAACCACCCATATAGTGTCATATTGTTTTTGTGTCCGAGGCAAACCTACCACAAAATCCATATTGATGTCTTCCCACTTCCAAGGAGGAACTTGGATTTCTTGAAGTAAACCACACGGCTCTTGGTGTTCGGCTTTCACTTGTTGGCAATTTGGACACTTTGCAACAAATTCCGCTATGTCCTTTTTCAAACATTCCCACCAAAACACTTCCCTAAGGTCATGGTACATATTAGTTGAACCCGGATGAATGGAGTAACGGGACCCATGAGCTTCCTCAAAGATCCGGTTCCTCAAACCATATACATTGGGAACACACAACCTTCCTTGATACCTCAAGACACCATCCCCACCTAAGGAGAATGACTCATAAATCTTACCAAGAACCGATTCCTTCAACTCCATCAATGGTTGATCAAGGTGTTGTTTGGAATTCACCTCAACCACCACGGATGACTCGGAGTTATGGTGGACCATAAAACCACCATTCAGATAATCTTCCAACCTTACCCCCAATCTAGCCAACCTATGAACATATTTCACTACGTATTTCTAGGCTTCCTCTATATGAGACACACTACCCATGGTCATACGACTTAGAGCATCTGCAACCACATTGGCCTTGACGGGGTGATAGAGAACACTCATGTCGTAATCCTTCAACAATTCCAACCACCTTCTTTGTTGGAGATTCAACTTCTTTTGAGTAAACACATTTTGGAGACTCTTGTGGTCGGTATACACATCGACATGAACACCATACAAGTAATGCCTCTATATTTTCAAGGCAAATACCACGGCCGCTAACTCAAGATCATTAGTTGGATAGTTCCTCTCATGCACCTTAAGTTGTCTAGAAGCATAGGCTATTACTTTCCCATGTTGCATAAGCACACACCCTAAACCCACTCGGGATGCATCACAATATACAATGAAGCCCTTTGTACCCTCAGGTAAAGTCAACACCGGAGCGGAAGTAAGCCTATCTTTCAATATTTGGAAGCTTCTCTCACATGCCTCCGACTACTCAAATTTCTTACTCTTTTGGGTCAAAGTATTCAAGTGAGATGTAATGGACGCAAAACCATCCACAAACCTCCGATGATAACCCGCTAGACCCAAGAAACTCCTAATGTCAGTTGGAGTCAATGGTCTAGGCCAATTTTTCACCGCCTCAGTTTTCCTTGGACCAACCTCAACTCCCTCACTAGAGATGATATGACCAAGAAACACCACCGACCTCAACCAAAACTCACATTTGTTATACTTGGCAAATAATTGGTTCTCCTTTAGCACTTCTAAAACCACCCTCAAATGGTCCATGTGTTCACCCTCATTTTTCAAATATACCAAGATGTCGTCAATGAAGACAATGACAAATAAATCTAGGTAACTTTGAAACACCCTATTCATGAGATCCATGAACGCCGACGGGAAATTAGTGAGACCAAAGGACATTACTAAGAACTCATAGTGACCATATCTAGTCTGAAATGCCATTTTTTGAGACCAAAGGACATTACTAAGAACTCATAGTCAATCTTAGAAAAGTAGCTTGCCCCTTGGAGTTGATCAAACAAGTCGTCAATCCGAGGGAGAGGATACTTGTTCCAATAGTGACTTTATTGAGTTGGCGGTAATCAATGCACATTCTAAGGGACCCATCCTTCTTCTTCACAAATAATACCGGAGCACCCCATGGAGAAATACTAGGTCTAATGAATCCATTGTCTAATAAATCTTTGAGATGAGCCTTCAACTCTTTGTCTAACAAGTCGATACCAAAATCAATTTCCCGTTCGGGAGGAATACTGGGAAGATCATTATGAAAGACCTCCGGAAATTCCC
Organism: Solanum lycopersicoides; assembly: GCA_022817965.1. Lineage (NCBI taxonomy): Eukaryota > Viridiplantae > Streptophyta > Magnoliopsida > Solanales > Solanaceae > Solanum > Solanum lycopersicoides. Next base: position 41,150,175 of record CM040621.1, on the reverse strand, counting down.
TCACTACGGGGACCAACTCTATGGGAGGAAATTGGGAGTCTAAATCTTGGACTCTTACTATATGGTATAAACCCCCTTTAGCGATCATTTAACAAGTCTTAAGACAAGAGATTATACGACCTCTAGGAATAGAATTTTCCCCCTTCCACTCTAAAACGGGTCCATTTGGAAAGTTAAACTTCACCATCCTTGTTCTACAATCTATAGAGGCAAATCAAGCATGCAACCAATCCATACCCAAAATGACATCAAAATCAAACATATCAAGTTCTACTAGTTCAACATAAGTAACTCTATTGGGCAACATTATAGTACAATTTCTATACACCCTTTTTGCAATAACCGACTCACCCACCGAGGTAGACACCATAAAAGGTTCATTTAGAATGACGGGTAAGATATCAAATTTCTTAGCTATCAAGGGAGTAACAAAATATAATGTAGCGCCCGGATCAATTAAAGCATATACATTAATGGAAAAGACTTTCAACATACCGGTCACCACGTCGGGAGAAGTCTCTTGCTCACCCCTAGAGCGGAGTGCATAAAAGTGATTCTTCTTCGAGGCATCATTAGAACCACTTGCTTGTCCACTCTTCTTGTCTTGCCCCTTCACATTTTGGCAATCTCGAACCTTGTGCCCACTTTTACAACAACCAAAACAATTATTTGTTCTGTTAAGACAATGACCATATTGCTTCTTGCCACACTTTCCACAAGTTGGCTTCTTGGTTGGTGAACTAGTATCCCTTCCCTTTTTAGGATTAGGGTTAGACACCCTATCATCCCTAACCTTCGGGAACTTGAAAGGAACTTGATTAGAAACCCTCTTTTTTAACGTAGGCTTGTCTTGAATCTCAAGCCTACCCTTTGAAGAACCACCATCAAAAGATCTTGCCCTCTTGGCATCTCTACTCTTCCTCTTAGCCCTTGCCTCTTCCACTTGTTGAGCATGAACCATGAGACGAGAAATGTTCATATTGTCATGTAGCATAGCCGAATCACATTCCTCTTGAAAGTCATCCGACACTCCCGTCACAAAGTGGTTTATTTCATCTCTAGGGTCGGAAACCAAAGAAGGAGCATATTTTGACAATTGAGTGAATTTCAAGGAGTATTCAAGAACACCCATACCTCCTTGACGAAGGTTGATGAAATCTACCACTTTAGCTTCCCGCTTCTCCCCAGGAAAGAATCTATCAAGAAAAACCTTCTTGAACACTTCCCAAGCCACCGGTCCACCCCTTAATGGCCTATTGTCCCTCCATTGGACATACAAAGTTTGGGCCACACCTTTGAGTTGGTAAGTGGCTAACTTGGCCTTCTCACTAGTAGTCAACCCCATAGAATAGAGGATCTTGTAGATTATGTTAATGAACTCATGGGGGTCTTCTTCAACCTTGGACCCATAAAAATTAGGGGGATTCATCCTAGTGAAATCCCTTAGACGAGAGGCCATGGTAGCAACTTGTTGGTTTTCTCGGGGTACAACCTTCCGATTAGCTTGGGCTGTCATGACTTGGGCTTGAGTAGTGGCAGCTTGTGCTTGGGTAGTAATGGCTTGGACCATTCCGATAAAAGCAGCTCTTATGGCACCATCCGTCAAAGGAGGATCGACCGGATCTTGGTCATTATTAGCGTCTTCTTCAAGAGGAGGAACTTGATCACCACGGGGAGGAACTCATGCATTGGCAATCTCTTTCTCAAGTCTTCGTGCCGCATTCCTTTGAGTAATCATTGCCTATAATCACAATAAGAGGATTAGATGCAAAAGAACATAGAGCTAACACTCTAGAGGCACGATATTGGACTTCTAAAAAAGTGAGAGTTTCCAAAGCATCATCTAGATTCCTATTCATAAGTGTGGCGCACTTCACAATTATGAATACGAACCTACATAAACGTGGTTGATAGAGACATCGACTCAAAGATATTTAACCTCATGCTCTGATACCAAGTTTGTCACATCCAGGAATACCCCCTAGACGTAACCGGCGTCATCATCCTCTTTGAGGACTAAGACTAGCCTCTTAGCTTACATCATTACATTCATAGGTCAAAATTAGCGGAAATTTAAAAGTTTTCATTATTTCTACATGGAGGTTTACATAGACCTCTACATACACATAATAGATATATATATCGAGTATACATAGACCCTTCGTATAGGAAAATTACTTAGTCTTCTACTTTTATTGCACATATATATATAAGAAATATAACATAGTCTCAAAATCATGTCTCATATCATAACCATCTAACAAGAGTATATCAAATTGGGCCTAGCCCATACATCAATACAATAGGACCACATGTAGGTCATACAACGTCTAGTATCCAAATGAAAAGGAAAGAAACATAAGAGTCCTAATACTACAAACAACTTCATAGATTGATAGTTTCATTTCCCTTGGAAAGTGAGGACCTACCCAACTTGGATGATTAAGAATTCCAAGTCTTCTTCAAAGTCGTCTCCAAAATCGTAATACCTCAAAAATGACTTAGGTTAAGCTAGAGACTAATATGGTTTTCATGATGGTATAAGGTCCTAAAATGGTCTATAATGTGTTATGGAGGCAGTGTCTAAGATTTTAGGTGCATTGGAAGTCAAACGTCAAGGGACGACCAAGACGTTCGACGACTAAGTCACCTTTGTGTCTCATATGTGGTGATGTGATTATATGTGTGTTTAATGAGATGTGAGGTAATTATATGAGTTATTATAATGTTTATAGGCAGTGTGTCAAGTTTCGTGAAGTTTGGAGGTCAAACGTCCAAGAACGTCCATGACGTTCGAAAGGTTTGCCTTGAAACGACCTTGTGTTTCTATGAATATTTTGTCGAGTTTTACGTGTTCGTTTTGGATGAAAATCATGTGGGAGGTCCTAAACTAGTATACAAACATATTTGGGTTGGAAACGTCCGGTCAAAAATCCCCAAGGACCATCCAAGGGTCCTTGAGGAAGGACCCATGTTGGTGGCCAAAACTGCGTAAGGCAGTCCCACCTACGGCCAGTGGCTTGGTCGATACCCCGTAGGTGGAGGGAGTCGCTGGGTACTTAGCCTAGGGAGATAAGCTCACATTTTCTAGTCTCTGAACCCATCGATGGAGGACAGGACGGTCCATATGTGGACTAATGCCCCGTCGATGGTCAAGTCGTCGATGGTCTGTCTCCTGTGCGCAGCTTACTGTAATGTTTAGGGGTGAAGTTGTAAATTCACCTCACTTAAAAATAAGACTTTGGGCGGTTCCTAAAGGGTCTTTTGGGTATTCTAAACATGTTTATAAGCCTTTAACACTTAGAATATTTCATTCTTCAAAATTAAAACCCAAATTCCCTTCGAAATGCTCTAGAACTTCATGGGAGCCAAAACTCAAGGAAGGGTTTGGATTAGAGATTTGATTGGCGATTCTTCATTAAATTGGTGTATTAACATCAGTGAGGTATGGGTTTTGATCCTTTAAACTCTATTCATCAAGGAACCCAACATTCAAAGAGTTTTCTAAAGTTTTCAAAGATGAACTTGTCCAATTTCATGATATATCCATGGGTTCTTGCATTAAAGGTTTTAAAACATTGAATATTGATTGAATTTTTGTTAATTTAATGGTTTTAACTCAATTAACATATGAATCCATGCAACTGATGAACCATAGTTTTTGACTATTTTATGGGTTAAGTGATATTGACTTAAGGCTTATGAATTCTAATGTAGTTTTCCATGGGATATTAAATTATGTAAGAATTGAATTCAATTGATGTATAGGTCGTATTAGATTGATAAATCTATATTGAATTGGCGTATATTCATTGAGTATTATAGTTTTGTATTGAATTGATGTTCATGGACATGGGTAAGGGCCTTATGGTATCGAATTAGATGATTTAGCATTGGATTGAAGTGTTGAGAATGGATTGGTGGTACTCTGCCCTAATTCTCTTTATTTTATGTTAATTAGACTTCAATTATGTTGTGATTGGTATGGTCAACTTATGGTGGCGGTGCTATGTGCTTTACTTGCAATTGATGTGGCCTTGTCGGCGTTACTTTATGTATTATGATGATCATGGCCTTGTCGGAAAAATACTTGAAGTACTATGATGATTTGTGTAGTTGATTTATGTGAAGTATGATCATATCTATCTATATGTGATTAATGTGAAAGTATGTGTTCTTCTATTGATATTAGGTGATTATGTTAGACTATGACTATGTGCTTATGTGTGTAGTCTTAGAGTTGATGTATGATTGATACTACTTGACTATATGATTCTATGAGGATTATAATGATGATGTTATAGTAATGTATAGGATGACATAAAGACTATAAGGGTCATTCCTAAGTGCTTCAAAGAATGATATGATATATGTGCTAAAGCGAAGTATGTTGTGTCTTATTTTGGTAAACTTGTGTCCCTTACTTGATACATGTATGAATGATATGTGAATATGAGATGTCTTGACTAAGTAATCTTAGTTCTCCCTTGTCATGTATGAATGAATGATATGTGAGACCTTAGATGATGTTAAGAAGGTCATGTACGTGGAACCTTAAACCTAGTGGTAAGGTTATGTTATGAACTTGGATTGAGAGCCGTAATGGTATCCTTCTTGTAATGAATGGTGGACTTAGGTTTGATTGGCTAGAACAGCATCATATCATCCTTAGGAAAGTTATAATGAGCTATCTATGTCGACATTGTAAGGTATCCCTAGTGGACCTCTTTGGTAGGGTGAATGTGATTGGGTTATGAACTTGATATGGAACCCATTTGTATGAACCTTAAATGTAAATGACTCTATGAGAACAAAGGCTAGCACAGAGAGAGTATGTTATGGGAAGTAGCTCTACTTGAGACGGATACTAGAGTACAATGTATCTCTACTCGAGAATGAGACTAGAGTATATAAAAGCCCTTTATATTCCTTAACCATGTTCCTACATGGGATGTGTCCTAGTTCTACCCTTGGCAAGTAGAAGACCCTCATCTGAGTAGGTTAGAACTCCGGATTCCATGTCTAGCTATCATGGTCTATGTCGGTTATTGCCTATTCTCATCATGTGGGATACCTACTAGCATTAGAGAAGTTCTATGAAGTTTAGGTGGTGGTATGGGACGCTATCTAGACATTGCACAATAGGCTTTGAAGATGTTAGTGAGAGTCCCTAGGTCTTGTCTAAGACCATTACTTGAATGTCCTTATGTGATGAATGAGTCTTGAATGAACTAATGAATGTAAGACTTAAGTTAAGAAAGCATGTTAAATGAATAAGTACTTATCTAGAGTAGTTAAGGGTTGTCTAGTTAAGGTGTGAAAGGGGCATAGGAATGGTCACTTCGTATCTTACCTAGATAAGTCTTAAGAATGACTCTAGTTAGGGAAGATGGTTGATTATGTAGACATGATCTAAGCCTTAGGTAGTCTTAAGGATTATTTAGGTAATCTTTAAGAGGTCAATCATGGACGTTATCTTCTTGATTTACTTAAGTAAGTCTTTTGATAGCCTTTGGAAGGAGAATGTCATATCATATATATGTTGTTGTATTAAGTGAGAATGATTCTATCTTAGGTAGTCTATAGGATCTCCAAATGTGTGTGTGTAAGGGATTGTATGGACGGTCGCTTCACAACTCACTCAAGTGAGACTTAGAATCTCATGTTCATATGTTTGGTATTTTGTAAGTGTGTGTTGATCTCATTATAGGTGGTTTTAAGGATCATTTAGGTGTGCCTAGAGAGTTTGTATGGGCGGTCTCTCTTTGTATTACTTAAGTGAGTCTTAGGATAGCATTTAGGGAGGGGATTACATGCTAGAAGGTGTCTAAAGTGAAGTTAAGAAACTTCACTATAACAGTGAAGGAGTTCACTGTAGTTCACTGTAAAGTTGCCATAAAAATGTGATAAATTGGCTAATTGATTTCTTATGTGTTTCTAAGTTGTTTAATGTTGTTTCTATGATTATATTATGATATTTAAATCAAAAGATGCATATTTTCAATAAATGTCCGTTTTCATGATTTTTATGCATTATGACATACCTAGTACATGTGGTTGTACTAATTCCATGCTTTTATCTACCTCTAAAGTGATTCATAGGTGAAGGTGCTTTTGGAGAGCTAAGCTTGGATTAGAACATCATTCAAGCAAGTTGAAGTGTGTCCTCATTTGACTCGAGGGAACAAATGTCTTTTATTTCCTTTATCGAACTATTGTAATAGACTTAGTAGTACTAATTTCTATTGTGTATGGCCGTGTCCCAAAGTACTCTTGTGTCTAAATTTGATGAAATGAGACTTAGTATTTCCTATGAGTTTTATATGAAAGAGATTTTTAAAGACTTATAGAATGTTTATGAAAAGTTTTAATTTCGCACTACTTTTCATATGTTTATATGCGATGAATGATACGAAAGGGTTTGTACAAGACCTCCGAGAGGTTAAGTACGCGGGTTGCACTCCGAGAGTGACATATCTTCTAGGGTGTGGTCTCGGGATGTGACAAGCTTGGTATCAGAACATGCTTATGAAAGTGGTCTTAGGAATCAAAAAGTCTCATCAAGTCACGTATAGTAGAGTCTTGACCATCGGTGTGAGTCGCGACACATCCATGGGCGAGAGGATATAGGACGATAGAGTTTCTCTTATTTTCTACTCCTATGTTGTGCCGTAGAGTAAAAGTTATGAGTACTATTTTCTTATGGTTTTCCTTGTGTTTCTAGGAAGATGAATACGAGGAGGACACCGGCTAGGAGAGTTGAGGAGAATGATGTGAATGGGGAGATTCCTCCTCAAGTTGAGCAAGTTGAGAAAGTTACTCAAAGATGCTCAAGGGGTTCAAGGTGCTCATGGTGATCATGTCCCTATTGTGAGTGGAGGTAATGATTTTCCGGTGGTTCCCCCGGAAATGACCAGTGGAGAGATTAGGGAGGCTTTACTTACTTTAGCCCGAGCTTTGACTACCCATGTGAATATGGGTCTTGCCCCTAGAGTGAATGTTGTGGAGAGCACTATGACTTCTAGATTGAGAGATTTTGTGAGGATTAATCCTCACAAAGTCCCTCAATCTAGAGGTCATAGTACTCTCCAAAACATTCACCCTAGGTTCAATACCCCTATTCACATGAATTGTCATGACTAGGGCTAAAGAAAGTAGAGACTCTCTAATCTCCCCATTACTCATGTCTGGGGAAACCACCGGAACCTCATTACCTTCACCCACAATAGGGACTTGATCACCTTGGGGAAGAACTTTCTCATTCACCCCTTCCTGTTCTAACCTTCTTACGGCCATTCTTCTTGAAGTCACCTCCTAAAAACACAAGAGAAGAGATCAGGGATATACACTTATAACCTCAACTCTATTGGCACAACACAAGAGTGATGAAGAAAGTGAAACTCTATCGTCCTATAGCCTCTCGCTCATAGATGTGTCGGGAATCACACCGATGAACAAGAATCTACTAGACGTGTCTTTAATGAGACTTCGGATTCCTAAGGACTACTTCATAACCTATGCTCTAATACCAAGTTGTTCAAGACCCGAGAGTATAACCTAGAATAAATGGTATTCTCAAATAGTGGCATGGCGTACTTCACCTCTTGGAGGTCTTGTACAGTCCCTTTGACATCATTCATTGCATACATGTATGGAAAGTAGTGCGGAATTAAAACTTTTCACATGAAATAATAATACTTCAAAATCTTTTTCATAGAATATCATAGGAAATACTAAGTCTCAAATTCGCCATCTAAGACACACGAATATCTTGGGTCACGGCCCATACATCAATAAAATAGAAATATCTAAGACTATTACAATGTATTTAATAAGAAAACTAAACGTAGTGATGTCCTCGTATCAATTGAGGACATACCACAACTTTGTTTGAATGAATGCTAATATACAAGCTTCACTTCAAAGACTAATCTCAAATGTCACCTACACCTTTAGAGATAAGATAAAATATATGGAATTAGTACATTAGAATGCACTAAGTATGGCGACATGTAATAAAATCATGCTAAAAGGACATTTGTATAAAACATGCTCTTTTTGAAGAAAACTTCATAAAACAAGTATAAGAGTAACTTACAAGTCAACATAAGCACAGATAGTCACATTACACAATATAGCATCAAGATCACTTCAAAATACATAAACATGAGACCCTCCTACCAAAGGTCATTTTAAGGCTCACTTGAGTGAGTTATGAAGCCACCGACCATATAATCCCTTCACACACACCAAAGTGATCCTTAAGACTATCTAAGATAAGATTATTCCATTTCATCTATTGACCTCCCTACCCAGAATAACTAAGACTCACCTAAGTAAGACATGGAAAGAACGCCCATACACCCTCTCCAAGCCTACCTAAGCAATCCTTAAAGCTTCTCTAGATAAGTACCTTTTCATTAACATACCATTAACTTAAGTCATTATGTTCATTAAACCACTTAAGAGACATTCAACAGTTAAGGACTTCACATAATGGTCTTGGAGAAGACCTAAGGAACCTACACACTAGTATCTTCAAAGCCTACTCGTGCAATGTCTAGATAGTGTCCCATTCCACTACCTAAACGTTATAGAACTTATCTAACAATAGAATGTATCCCACATGATGAGAATAGGCAATAACCGACATATACCATACTAGCAAGGCATGGAATCTGGAGTCAACCCTACTCCGATGGAGGGTGTTCTAGCCAAGGGTAGAACTAGGACACATCCCATGTAGGCACATAGTTAAGGAATATCAGGGGTTTCTTTGTACCCTAGTCTCATCTTAAGTAGAGTCATTCCCCAAGCATACTCACTCGGTGCTAACCTTTGTTCTCATAGAGTAATTCAATCTAAGGACATATGAAGAGGTATCATATAGTAGTCATAACCAAATCATAATACACCTTACCGAAGAGGGTCCACTAGGGTTGCCACACAATGGTTACATAGGATAGCTTATGACTTTCTTAATGATGTTTTCATTCCGTTCCAGCCAACCAAGCCCTAAGTCCATCATTCACACAAGAAGGATACCATTACGGCTTTCAACTTCAAGGATATCATAACCTCCTATCTAGGTTGAAGGTTCCACATTAATGACCCTCTTAACTATATTCAAGGTCATATTTCAATCATACATACACATACATGACAAAGGTGTTTTATCCTACTAAGTCAAGAGTCATATTCATATTTTTCATGTATCAAGTAGAAGGACATAGGTCTACCACAACAAGACACACATACTTCATCTTACCACATGTACAATGTCATTCAAGTAGCACATAGGGACAACCAAGTCTACTACAAGTCACCCTATTCATTCCTATAGAATCATCATCATAAACCATCATAAGACTCATATAGTTAATTAGGAAGAATCATACTTCAACATCTAGTAACACACATTAATACATCATCATAGTCCATTATAGACACCTATCATCAACTAGAAGAACTCATGCTTTGAATTCATATATACACATAAGTCATTTAGACCCTCACTATGATCACATATGCAAGTTATTACATGATAACATCATAATTATAAAGTAATGTCGAGGAGGCCGCATTCCTCACAATTATATCACATAAGCACCGCCACCATAAGTGGACCATACCAATCAACACAATTTAATACCTTACTACACAATATAGAAGAAGTTAGGTTAACATACCACCATTCCATCATCAAGACCTCCAATCCTTAGCCAATTCAACCAATTCAATTTACAATGGCTCTTACCAATAGCCATATACCAAATTCCAAACCAATAATCAAACCATACCAATGATTCAACAAGACCCAATATGAAAATCATCAAATTAAGGCAGCCTATGTACAATTCTAACATAATTCCTACATATATGAATAGCTCAATACAATCTACATAAGAATTCAATACAATAGTGACATGATCAAATCACCCATAATATAGTCAAAATTAGGATTTCATGATTTGCATGGGTTCATAAGAAATTTGATCTAAAATCATTCAATTAACATCAATTATATGCTAAATCATTGATTCAAATTATTTTATGCAAGAACTCATGCCTAGAATTCAAAATAAAAGAATTCATCTTTTTAATCATATTTGAAAACCATTGAAATTGACTCCTTGAATGGAAGAGGATTCAAGGATGAAACACCATACCTTAATTGTGAAGAAAATCCCACTAAATTAATGGAGAAAAACATGGATATATGTCCTCATCCTTGGAGCTCAAATCTTCATCAATGGAGGTTTGTGGAGAGAAAAAATAGAGAGGTTTTGTTTTGGACTTGAGGATTTTGATTTGAATAGTGAATTGGGGTTTAAAAAGGCTCAATAACCGCCCATAACTAGTCCCCAAAATACCCAAAAGAACCCTGCACTTATAAGACCTTTTAACCAAGTCAAACTTAACTTAAATTTTTGGAATTTTCGTCGGGAAACAAGTCCGCAACGCGGAGATGTTCCCACATGATTTTTAAAAATAAATTTCGAGACAGTAGAGTCTGTGACACGTCCGCGACGCAAAGTCAGAATTTGGCCTTCGGAGGAACAAGTCTGCGAAGCGGACATGTTCCTTTCATGTATAAATTTTGTTTTCTTGGGCAGCTTGCTGGCCAATGATTGGGTCCTCCTCAAGGACCCCTAGGTTGGTCCTTGGAGTGTCGTAACTAGATGTTTTGACCCTAAACATGTCCCAGTAGGTGTTAGGGTCATCCCCACTGTTTTAAGACTCCAAAGAACACATAAGAATAAAGCAAACATACAAGGACTCACTAGCACGTCTAAAGACTAACTTTCGAACGTCTTGGACTTTCTAGGACGTTTGACCTCCAAACTCTTCCAAACTTTAAACACTGCCTCAAACACTATTATAGACTATTTTAAGACTTCATAACCTCATGACACACATGTTAGGCTACAGCTTCACCTAATTCGTTTTAGAGGTGTTACAGTGGTGGTTTGAGATAAGAGTATTTTGTAAAAAAACTTCTAAAATAATTTGGGGTAAGGGTGGGATGGGTGGTGGGATTGGGGTATTGGATAGGGGATAGGGTAGGTTATGAAATAAAATTATTTTATTAAATTTCTTCTATTCTTTAATTGCTAAATTTTAGCATTAATTATTTAAATATATTTTTTAATATACACATGAATAAATGACATGTCCCGAGGGGTATTTTTTAAATTATTTAATCAAGTAGGGAGTGTTAGGTTGTCAATAGTTGATAATATATACAGTAAAATCTCTATAAATTAATACTCAGTAAATTGATAATCTCTCTAAACTAATATTTTCTTCCGGTCCTGACTTGGGCGAATGGAAAAAATTACCAATTTCGATAAGATAATAAGAAAGTATATTTCTAGAAGAACCCTAGATAAATATATGGTCCATTAATATCAAAGATTAATAATTCTTTAAATGTACAAATATATCTTAGACAATTTAGTGAAAATATGATCTATTGTGTTGTGTTTTTCTTAAATCTTAAATCTAGCTGGAGCTCATCTTTAACTTTTCTTATTGCATCTAAGAGTTCTTTTGTTGTTTTCCAACTGAACCATAAAATTGTGAAGAGTTCTAGATATGATAAGTATTTCCTTATGCGGAACTAGTTCCGAAGGTATAGTATCATCTTAACTCCATCATCAACATTGCTTTTTCGATGGTATCCACTATTTCATCTAAGTTCTGGACCTCTGAACATGTATCACTTTCACACGAATAATCCAAAAAGTTATTGGCATCCATTTTATTGTGGTAATCGAGATCATCAATATTGACCTCAAGTTCATGAATGATATTTTCACAAGTGGGTTCATTCAAATTCTCTAAGATTGCATCCCCGAACGAATTTTACAGTGTCAAAAATAATTTGCTATTGTTTATTGCTGAACATTTGTTGTCCAAGCAGTTATTGCAAAATTGATAGTATCCAAAACATTAACCTTTGTTGGATAATTTGTACCACTTCATAGCCTTCTAATATCCTAAAAAATAATACACCTTGAAATCTCTTATTATCCCAACATCACAAGGTTGAATTTTTGGATGTCATGTTGGGCGGCACGAAAAACAATTCAGCATTTAGTAGTCCTTGAATTTTTCTATTATGGGTTGGACAATTATCCACCATAAGCAAAACTCGTGTATCATGCATTTTTTTATCAAACCAACAAATATATTCATCAAAAAGCACACTTGTCATCCATGCTCTTTTGTTTGCACCATAGTGACAATTCAATAAAGATGATACATAAATTAGTAAGATACAATGATTTTGATGCATTCGTTGTACTTTATGTATAATATTTTTTTTGTGAATTCAATAAATATGATACATAAATTACTAAGATGCAATGATTTTGATATCATCAAAATTACGCTTCATTAAATCTCAGACCATTTTTTAAATTAATAAATATTAATTTATCGAATAAATATTATATCTATAAAATAATAAAATTTAGTGGCTCCACCTACATTAGTATATATATATATATATATATATATATATATACTAGTTTTACGGCACGTGCGTTGCACATGTGTATCGTATATAGAGTATATGATGTTGTAAAACAGAATTAATATTACTAAATTAAAACTTTTTAGTAAATAATTAAAGTTGAACATACATAGGACAAGTGTTTTTAAATTATTAATACATATTGTCATAGAGTTACTTGTATTTTGAGATTAAAAAATGACCAGATATCATTAAAACATTTCAAAGTACATTCAAAGTTTATATATGAAAGAAATTGACATTTATTTAATAATAATATTTCTTACTTAACTCAATTTTGTAAACAAATCTAACCAACAAAGTAGAAAAAGAATATGCATTCAAAAAATGTCACCAATAGCCTTTCCTCTTGAGGTTATGAACATAAATTGTGTACACCATTTAAGTAGAAATTTTGTCTTAAATATTCATACTTGAAATTTAGTATGTGCATGACACTAATAAGGATTACCATAAGTATTTCAATATTTTATCTTTATATGCAACATATCTTTTGCAAAATATTATTACTTAATTAATATTTAAGTAAGGCTATCATAGAGAGGTAATTTTACCAAAAAAGTATACTTGGTTGCTATAATGAATGATGGTTATATATACTTCAGTGGAATAATTTAATTTTAATATATGAATAACATCACCTATGATGGAAAAATATTTCATTTCATTAAGTTTCTACCTTATCTTTGTGACATTGTAGTCTTCTCTTTTTTTCTGCCGCATACATATCATATAATTGTTGTCTAATGAAAGTATCTAGTATCTTACAGAAGTTGTATCATGATATAAAGTATTAAATTTTTCAATAGTAAAAATTAGTAGATGAATAAAATTTAAAGTATTATTTATAGAATCAATAATTTGATTTAAGCTCATTTCATGATCAATCACTATTTTCTTATCTATTTTTATATATATCTAGTAAGGAGTGTATCTTGTGATATAAAGAAAAATTATATGAAAAAATACATAGTCAATGACGAAGGAAGACGAAAATATATGTTCATGCTAAATTCACTTTAGTGTCCCATTTGATTTAAATTTCTTGCCACCAACACTTTACTTTCTTCGTTAATTTTTACATACATATCTATTAAAATAAATATTATCATGGCTATGTTATCATATTATAAGTAAAAGTAAAAATCTATTTTTGAAATAGTGAATATAACATCAAAACTAATAAGGGAAAGAGGACAAATATACCCCTGAACTTTTGTAAATGGTATCTAAATACCCCTCGCTATACTTTTAGAACGATGATGCACTTACCGTCTAATTTTTGGAGCGTGTATACCCTTTAGACTAATGGAGGGACACAAGTCACGATCTTAACAACCTATCAAAAAATTATTTAATTTTTATTTTCAATTAAATAATTTGAGTCGAATAATTAAAAATTCGGCCAAATAATTTAAGACCCACCCAAATAAATCCCATTTTCCCATTCTTCTCTAGTTCCAGAGACTACACCCCAAGAACCAATTACCCAACACCACTGCCGCAACTCCATCTTTTACGGCAAAGCTCCATGCACAAAACCACCTCTAATTGTTATCGAACTCAACCTCCCTTGCTCTATCGATGCTCCAGCAAAATCAGTGAGGCAGCGACTCTTCATCCACCATGAAATCTAACCACCACTCACATGTCTCTCCATCATTGCTGCTCCAACAATTTTGGTGAATCAAATAAGCGACCTCTGGCGAATCGAACCAGCAAACTCTGGTTAATCGTACTCGAGGAGAAGTTGTTCGGTCCAGGAACCGTGTCTTCTCCATAACTCTTGTCTCCTCACTCTACAGCCACTACCAATATTCTTTTCCTATTTGATTTAAGACCCCTCACCTCTAGCTTGGGTCTCGAAATTGCTGCCTCTTTATATAACATTTCACAGAAACCCGATAACTGCTCCTGTTATCTTCTGCTTATGAGAACAAGAACACTTACAATGTTTCATCAAAATCAATTACTACACATTGTGCGCTTTCTATCTATCGTTTTCTGTTCCACCATTAGTTGGGTCTTATATTATTTGGAATTGATTTGGGTGGATTTTTAACTATCCGGATCGGATTATTTAATTGGAAATAAAAATTAAATAAATTTTTGATAGGTTGTTAAGATCGTGACATGTGTCCATCCATTAATCCAAAGGGTATACACGCTTCAAAAATTAGACGGTAGGGGCATCAACGTTCTTAATGTATAACAAGGGGTATTTAGATATTATTTATGAAAGTTCCGGGGGTATATTTATCATTTTTCCCAACTAATAATTCAATGGACTACCTTGACACCCATTGTTTTAGCAAAAATAGGAAGAAACACCTTCATTTAAGGGAAAAGAATAAAAAAAATACAAAGAAGAAATATCTTACCCAAATTATATGCCTTTTTCATATCTTTTTAATAGTATTGTCTCTCCCACAACTTTCTGTCATTGTTAACTCATGAATATGGTAATAAAAAAATACCAATGTGAATTGATGAATGATTTGCTACAATTCTTTCACCAACTCTTTCTTATGAGGTACCTCAAATTTGGTGAATTTCGAGCTTAATCAATTTAACACTCGAGATATTTTTCAGTAGAGAACTTACAGAAATTGAGAAATTGTAGTTAAAAAGTGTGAGGGAACCCCTCTATTTATAACTATCAAATATTAGTATGAATAGGTGTTAATTGTGCCTTATTCGAAAGTCATAATCTTTCGAAAAGTCACTACTTATCGGAAAAGTCACAACCTTTTAAAAAAGACACAACTCATTAGAAAAGGCATGACCACAACTCTTCGAAAAAATCACAACCCTTGAGAAAAATCACAAGTTATTGAAAAGTCACAACCCGTCAAAAAAGCCACAACCCTTTGAAAAAGTTACAACTCATTGAAAAAAGTCACATTCCTTTAATTTGAAAATGTATCTACTTTCAATATAACAAAATTAATTAAATTAATATATAAAATAAATTAAGTAGCCTTAATTGAGAGTATTATAGTAATTCAACATTCAAGTTTACGAGTTCATACTTTTAAGGTAGCATATGTGTGTGTGTTTGGGGTAAAAAAACAAATATATTTTACGTCCTCATTTGTGAGTAGGAGTGGCAAACGAGCAGGTCGAGTCGATCGAAAATGAGTAAAACAAACAATGGGTAAGATACCCGACTAGACTCATATTTTAAATGGGTAAAACGATTTACCCAATGGATAATATGGGTACCCATATTACCCATATTATAATAGAAATCTTGTAAAAAGCTTTAAAACAAAAAAAAAACTAAAGTTTTTTTATCACTCCACTACCCTTCACCAGACCCCTACCCCCTATCCCATAAAATGGAAAAACAAATAGTAAAAATAATTATCACCCCACCCTTACTAGCCCCCACACCCCCTTATCCCCTACAAGCCCCCCGTACCCCCACACCCCATCCCAAAAGAAAAATTAACAAAATTTAAAGTTTTTAATTAGAATTTTTTTTAAAATTACCCCCCCCCCCTCCACAACCTATTCAAAAAAATTAACAAAATTTTAAATTTTTCATTATTATTTTTTTTAAAATTACCACTCCACCCCTATAAGCCCCCCACCTATTACACCCTAAAAATGAGCTAGGTTGAACTAGAGTCTAACACTTGTGTCATAATGTTTTAAAGTCATATAATGGTTGATAATGGTGTTCTTAGACAGTATATAAAGTTTAGAAGTGTTTGGAGGTCAAACGTACAAGACGTTCGAAAACTAGTCGAAGTTGAACTAGTGTGTCGTAGTATTTTGTAGTGATGTTTTAGGGGATGTTTTGAAGGTAAAATTCAGTACCGAGGGTTCCTACGCATATCCTTATATACAAAGGGTCGAAATATCAGATAACGACGTCCCGGGGACCATCAAAAGGGTCACAAGGAGGACCCAAACTTGGACTGCCAAGCTGCCGCGCCAGCCTGTTTTGGGCAGTGGCTGCACGTCGTGCAACTGTCACGCAGTGGGAAAAAATCTTGATCTGCGACACGGAACAGTCACGAACCATTCGGTCCAAGAATTTTCGAAAAATAAAATTTGGAAGTGCCTCAGCGACGCGCAGTAAGTACCCAGATTTCGTTGCGTCGTTTTTAAATCAAATTTAAGTTGGTTGAATTGTCCAATAGTTTCAGGGGTATTTTGAGAACTTTAGGGATTAATTATGGGCGGTTATGGTAGGTATTTGAAGAGTATTTAAGCAACACAATAGCCAATAAGACCCTAGAATCCAAATAAACAAAACCTTTCTCCCCCAAAACCCTCCCAAAACCACCCTTGAAGAAGAAGAGAAATTGGAGGCTGATTTAGGACGATTTCACAAGGGTTTGAAGCTGGGTTTAAGGCTCTAATCTAAGGTATGTGAAGCTTATTCATTCATGGATTCTTCCATCCATGAATCCCCCCTATTTTCCATTCAATTGCGAATCCAAAGAACCTCATTCAAGAGAGGGTTGTGATTGCATTGTGGGTAAGGCTTGATTGTGATCCCAATCTAGTGGGCACCATTCAATGATGTTTATATGATTATTATGTACTGATTTTATGGAGTTTTAATGGTTAATTGTAGTAATTGAATTTGAAGGTGATCATGGTGATCTTAGGCCATTAGAAACTAGATAAAGGTTTTGTGTTGATTCTTCTTATCTTGATTGTATTCTATGTTAATTGATCATGATTGAATCACCTAGGTATGAATTGAACTATACTTGATTAATTGAGATTGGTCTTGATGGAATCGAACCTTAAAGAATAATAATAGCTATATTCACCTAGTAAAGAAGAATGTGAAAAGAAAGCAAAGGCTAAAAAATCCTATAATTTACCTATGAATGAGGATAGAATGAATTGATGAATAATGAACCTTAGGACGGTTGTGTTGGCTGTAGATTTAGGATGATTGAATGAAAGTGATAGATTCACTTGAGCATGGAGAGATTGTGAGAGATTGTCTGGGACATCCCTCCATGAGAAAGAAGGTTGAGCAAGGCTTGACAAGAAAACCTTAAAGTATATGCTTGACTCCAAGTGGATATGCAAAGTGAGACGGATAGTCTATCAAGGGTCCGGACTCCAATTATAAAGGAGAGCCACACCTATTAGTTGTGATGACTATTCCATTAGGTCTTATGAGGCTGGAGTCCTTCACGAAGTAGAGTCAAGGTATCCTAGTAGAGATCTCCATATCTTATGAACTTAGACGTGCTTGAGAAGCATCTCGTAATGTTTAAAAACAATAGATGAACTTAGACATGCTCAAGGGGTATCTCATAGTGTTCATAATGTGTGAATGAACTTAGACATGCCCAAGGGGTATCTCATAGTGGTCATGATTAAGGGATCAAGACATACCTTAAAAAGTATCTCGTAAGATCCATATGATTAAGGAACTTAGACATACTTAGAGAAGCATCTCGTAGTGTTCAAAAGATAAAGATAGGGTCTAGGATCCAATGTAAGAAGTAATAAAGAAAGGATCCAAAAGTAGTACCTTGCATGAATGGTGGGACATCATGAGTGCATTGCACAATGTATAACCTAGGGTCACTAATGAAGAAGAGATTGAAGATAGGATATGATTACAGTTGCCTTTCCTAGTATAGTAGACTAAATATGAGAGAATCTTAGAAGATGAAGTTAAGTAATAAAGAAGCTATGGAGGATGAACGTGTTAAGGATGACTTTAAAGATAGGCTTTGTAAGTAGGGTAGTATGGGATGCCTTATATACATTGCACAAACATGTTTTGAGATGACCACAAGAGTATAGTACTCTTTAGTATGAAGAACATAGGTCTTAATTATGATAGTGGATTATGATCAAGAATGACCAAAGAGAGGTACTTAGCTTTGGTAGTAGTATGGGATGCTACCTTAGCCTTGCACAAGTATACTTGGAGGTAGCCTGTGGTATAGTTCACTTGATTAAGAAGGACAAGTAAGTAAGTATGAACTCTTATATGATTTATGATGTTTTATTATGATATGATATTCATGTTATGCTTATGACTTTATCTCTTATGATTATGTCTATTATTGCCTAACCCTTTGAGATATCTCATGTTTTGTAACAACCCTAAAAATGAATAAGATAAGAAATGCTTAATGTGTCAAGAATGCCTTCGATTAGGCCAGGGTTCACACGGATTGATGCGCGTAGAACCAGACCTCGGAACCCTTTCTACAGCCAAGCCAACTAACTTGAGGAGTTAGTTGAGCTTGGAAAGGTTGGTTCCAACCATGTAGGGCTCTCGAATACGAAGATTTACTCGAAGGAGTCTTTATCGGACTTAAAAAGAGGAAATCTTAGGTTTGAAGGGTCTAGGGGTAAAATGGTCTTTTTTTTAGCTAAGGGTAGTATCGTAATTACCCTAAATATATAATTAATTATTTATTTAATAAGGTGGAGGGGCAAATTGGGGAGAGAGAGACGAAATGGAGCTCTTGAAGTTAAGTCTTGCTCCACCCAGGTTCGAACCTAGGTGGGAGCAATGATTTAATGTGATTTTTTTTATTGGTGAATTAATTAAATAAATTAATAATTAATGGCTTATTTAAAAAATACCAACTTTGTCACGACTGGAATCTAGACCCCAGACGAGACCGGCGTCGTTGACCTCTCAGAGGTCGTAGACAAGCCTACTTACGTCATTCTTACTTCAGCTAGGTTAATTTTAGCGGAAAATTTGAAACTTTTGCCTCTTAACATACTTACTAATCATTTCTAATAAATTCATAATTTGTTTACCATCAACCATCTAACATTAAGATCATCAAATGAAAGAAATAGTTTAATATAACAATAACTGAATACTTGCCAAAATGGCACCAATACAATGTCTGAAATAATACGAGAAAGAAACTCTAGTGGAACATACTCCATTAGCTCAATCCTAAGACTAAGCTAGAATATAAATGGGCAAGCATCCTCAAAAGCATGAGGGCCTACCAAGTCCGGATGAATGCTCAACGTCCGGATAGCTTCAGCGTCAACCTGTAGCTCTAGCGGCCACCTGTGTCTGCACCTAAAATTGTAAAGTTGTATAGGGTTAGTACACACTTGTACTAAGTATGGGTATATGCAAGCACACACCAAGTACATGCATGAGAAAGGATAGCTCTTTCCTAACAACATGATTATGGAAAGTCAAGTCAGTGGACTTGCCAAATTGGGATTAGGAAAGTTAGTGAACTTTCCAAATTTGGATTAGAAAAGTCAGTGAGCTTTCCAAATTTGGATTAGGAAAGTAATGCCATGAGAATAACATGCATCATTATACTTATCATATTGCACACAGCACCTAACATCTAACACATAACACTTATCACATAACATATAGCACATAACATCTTTCATAACATTTATTCATATGCCATGAGACATTGGAATCATGGACTTGACATTAAGACTTTCTAAAAATGAGGGCTCAACATATGGGACCTCAACTAGGGAGTCTTCATTAGCAAACACAGAGTCTGCTTCATTCATTCATACGTACTTCATTTCATTTCGTTCATAGGCCAGTGTGAACACCAGCTATACCTAGGGTGTAGCTTAAGACTTTCATCGGGTTTGCTGTGCAATGATCAAGAATAACCTAGTGTCATTACTTGAGTCTAGTTCACCTCTTGATTATCCTAACCTAACACCTTTGGTATCATTCATTTCATTATGTGTATCATTTGAGGCTGTCCGCATTTATTCATTGGGAACTTTAACTTTAACCGACATAGATCATGTGAGCATCATGAAATCCAGTGTCTCCCCCACACCGAAAAGAGGTGGAATCATCGGCCAAAGTGACCCAAAACATGCTAGCGTACATGGGAATTTAACCCGCCAGATCCCTATATTGGCAGTATAGGTTCGAAGACTAGGAGATATAAGGAGACCCATACCCGGCAAGCCGGACAGTCTCATCTCCTGAGAGTTACGTGAACCTCCGCCCTTCCCGAAAGAAGGCATCACTGCTCATAGCTAGCCTATCGGTTCTCAATATAAAGTTCCATTACATTCAACTCATACGTCATGGAAGCTGGCTTCTAGTATGAGGACATCATAGCTCAATAGATGATTTCTCATCTCATCATTAGTATTAAGTGTGTTAATCTCAATACTTTCATTAGAGTGTTCATAGAGACTGGTCTCTTCATTCACTTTACACTCTCATAGGTGAGTACGTTTTGGTAACATTTACTTAGTCTCATTTGAGATTGTTCTCATCTTTTACATTAGCCTCATATCATGTTGTCACCACATTCATTAACATTAGCACAATTGCTCTTCATAATTACACACCCCATTTTACGTGAATGTTAATTTCATCATATGTCAATGTACTTGACCATTTGTGTGTTTCATACTCTTACATAACCCTTCTAGGGTTTCTTCATTTCATTTCATACATCTTAGGTTCACTTATTTTTAAACGTATGCTAGACTTATGGGTCTATACATATAAGCCATGAGGCTTCCTTCATAGTTCGTTAAGTGACTCATATCTTCCTAAGATTATGTAGTACAAGACTTATGTATCTTGTATGTATGCCAAGATCTTGATTTCGATCTAAGTAGGTGGCATTATTCTTGAATATTTAATTCACGTATGACTTATATATCAATACGGAAATTTGGGCAAGGGAACGCAAGTTCGAACCCCTTGGACAATACTTACATTTTTCCTTAACCTTATTTTTAGTCTTCATGATATTGGGACCCTAGATCGAACCCCAACATCAACATTCTCTCTTTATTTTTCTCCTTAGATTCCACTCTTAGTTGGCCGAAGGGTTGTGGGATCGAACCCCCACAGCCCCTTTTATTTTTCATCTTAAATTTCTTGTCCAATTCGCATGGACCAAGAGGTTGTGGGATCAAACCCCCACAACCTCTCTTTATTTTTCTCCAATTTCGCAGGCTACCTAGAGGTCGTGGGTTCAATTCCCACGCCTCACAATCTTTTTATTTTCATTTTTCCTTCTCCTTGAACACTGCTACAGCTTACTGGGGGCGTGGGATCGATTCCCCACGACCCCATAGTTTTTCTAAAGAATTTTTCTATCCTTCTCCTATGCCCTTATTCGCTACTGACCAAGGGTTTGTGGGATCGATCCCCCACAGACCCCTTTTTTTTTAAAATTTTATTACTACAGGCGTTGAGGGGCGTGGGATCGATTCTCCATGACCCCTTTCCTTTTTATTAATTTCTGCATTCGCTGAGGGGCGTGGGATCGATCCCCACGACCCCATATATATTTTTTTAAAATTTAACAAGGGTCTTGTTGTGGGGTCGAAACCCCACAACAGCATTTATTTTATCCCTTTTTGCCTGAAAAATTTTCTGATCACTGCCCCAGTTCGAGCCCCGCCTAACACCCCTTGTTTTTTGTTTATTTGTTAGGTAAGCTTTAGTGAGGTCCTGGGTTCGATCCCTGCAGGCCTCACTTATTTATTTTTTTTATTTTTTTGACGTCCAAAATTTCCAGATTCTTTCTAAAGCCTATTTCCAGGTTCTGGAAATTTATTCCACGATTTTTCTACACCTTTTTCATCAAATTACACATTAGTTCTTAGGGAAATTTCATGGTTCATTTATAACGTTTTAGGTGCATTTTCATGGATTCGTTTAGCCTAGAATTCCTCCCTCAATCCAGCCACATAACATTTCATATGAACATCACGACTTACCTCAGTTTATACACGTAAAAATACAACCATAATACATTAAACTTTTTGGAGCATTACACAGAGAACTTCATTCACTGTAACATACTTTTGCACATACACACACTTGCACAAACTTTCGAATACATGGTTGTCTTTCCTACGATTTCAAGTATACAGACAAAATCATGTTCATCACGAAATCATAACATACACCTAAATCTACCAGCAATCATACCCAATCTACGATTCATTGGGAGCTAGTGACAGGGGCATGCAAAAAGGGAAACAATCCTAGTTTTCGAATGAATAACATGAACCTTAAGGGGTCTCTTGGGAAAGGGACCAAGAGAGAAGAAAACCCATACCTTATTTTGACGTTCAAACCTTGAAGTTGCTGACCAAACCCTCTCCAAAACTCACGTCCAATCCAAGTTTTCAACACAAAACTTTCGACGGAAAAAACCCTCTCTTTGCCTAACGTGTTCACTTAGCTTGTTTTCTTATATTTTCGTGTGAGTTCTTCAAGTGTGAAGAACTCTAGTAATTTTTCTGTTCTTGTAGTTGTTTAGGCAGAGAGCAATTGTGAAAAACAAATGGAGAAACGTGAGAGAGATGAGCGTGAGAAAGAGTTAAAAGAGGTGAAGTAGTTTAGACTCAGTCAACTAGGAGACTTAGTCATAAAAACATATTAATTAATAAATGAATAATAATTAATAATAAAATCTGATTTTTTATTTTTAAATCATCCATTAATTATTAATTTATTAAACTAATTCACCAATAAAAAAAATCACATTAAATCATTGCTCCCACCTAGGTTCGAACCCGGGTGGAGCAAGACTTAACTTCAAGAGCTCCATTTCATCTCTCTCTCCCCAATTTGCCCCTCCACCTTATTAAATAAATAATTAATTATATATTTAGGTTAATTACGATACTACCCTTAGCCAGGAAAAAGTCCATTTTACCCCTAGACCCTTCAAACCTAAGATTTCCTATTTTTAAGTCCGGTAAAGACTCCTTCGAGTAAATCTTCGTATTCGAGAGCCCTACATGGTTGGACCCAACCTTTACAAGCTCAACTAACTCCCCAAGTTAGTTGGCTTGGCTGTAGCAAGGGTTCCGAGGTCTAGTTCTACGCGCATCAATCCGTGTGAACCCTGGTCTAATCGAAGGCATTCTTGACACATTAAGCATTTCTTATCTTATTCATTTTTAGGGTTGTTACATGTTTGGTGTGATAGTTTCCAAACTTAGTACATATCGTACTAATGCATATTGCCTACATGTTGTCCATGTAGGGTCTTGAGAAGGTTGAGTTGCTTTCAAGGGTAAAGTTGTAATGTTTCCAAGAAGAGAAGAAGGGGTGAGTCCTCATAGCTTCGAGGACGAACTTTTATGTTCCTTTATGTTTACTTAATATTTTAGACTTTATGTCGGCTGCGTCCCAAGATTTTCATTCATGTCAAAGTTAGATGGTTTTTGAGACAATGTTATTAGAGATGTTTCCGCTATTATGAAATACCTTTTGGTTTACGTTTAAAGAATGTTTTTAAATTCCCTCCATTTATGCATGATGTCATGTAATGAAGTCAAGAGGCTTGTACAAGACCTCCGATAGATCTAGTACGCCATGTTGCAACCCAAGGGTTGCCCTAACTTCTAGGGTGTACTTGCGGGTCATGACAAGCTTGCTATCAGAGCATAAAATTATGAAAATGGTCTTAGGATGTCTCAAAACCACGTCTAGTAGAGTCTTATTCATCGGTGTGAGTTGCGACACATCTATGAGTAGGAGGCTATGGGATGCTTATGAAAGTTTCACTTCTTCATTCTTCAAGTCGTTCCATTGAGTTTGGCTTTAGTAGGCCCTTTCTAAATGTTTGCCTATGATTTTGTAGGTTATGGCTAACACTAGGGCCAATGCTATAAGGGAAGGAGAGGGGAGAGGGGAGCAAGATATGCCTCCCTAAGTGCAAGAGCAAGTTCCTCCTCAAGTTCCTAATGATATTCCAACAGGGAATGCCATGTTTGAGAAATTTAGGATTTCTATGACTTTGTTGGCTTAAGCCTTAACGGCACAAGCTAAAAGAGGAGAGGAGGCTCCGGCTAATCCTATAGGAGGAATGGGTGCTACTAGAGTAAGAGAGTTCTTGAGAATGAATCCATCGGAGTTATATGGCTCCAAAGTTGATTAAGATCCGAATGGTTTTATTGATGAGGTGTATAAGGTGCTTGCAATCATGGGAGTGTCTTCCATTGAAAAGGCGGAGTTGGCTGCCAATCAATTGAAAGATGTTGCCCAACTTTGGTATGAGAAATTGAAGGATAGTAGACCAATAGGAGCGGGTTCCATTGAGTGGGAGACTTTTAAGTTGGCTTTCCTTGATAGGTTCTTTCCTAGGGAATTGAGGGAGGCTAAGTTGGAGGAGTTCATAAACCTCAAGCAAGGTAGTTTGAGTGTCAATGAGTATGCTTTGAAGTTCACTCTTTTGTCTAAGTATGCTCCAAGCTTTGTGGCAAATCCTAGAGACTTGATGAATAGGTTCATGACGGGGGTGTCCGATCTAGTAGAAGAAGAATGTCGTATGGCCATGCTTGTTGATGACATGGATATCTCCCGACTGATGGTGTTTTCCCACAAATAGAAGAGACAAAACTAGAAAGGAGAGGGCTAGATAAAAGAAGAGGTCTAGGTATGAAGGTGATAAGTCTTTGCATGCTAAGTCCGAGGGACAAGATAGGACTAAAACCAAACCAAGATAGCCCAGTCAAGATTCTTCCAACACCTCTAAGGTTGATAAGGAGAAGGGGAGTGGGTCTTCCAGATCTACTTGCCCTAAGTGTGGAAGGAGTCACTATGGTAAGTGCCTAGCCGGCACGGATTGTTGCTTTGGGTGTGGGAAGGATGGGCATAGAGTAAGAGATTGTCCAGATCTTAAGTCTAAGGGAATGGAACAAAAGCAAGCTGCTCCTAGTAACGAGGAAAATGTTCCTAAAGCAAGAGCTAGGTTCTATGAACTCAAATCCAAGGATGATCCAAAGTGATCTCATTATGTCCCTTCCGTTATGTGCTTCTTTAATGATTTATGAAGATTTCTACAATTTCTTATGATTATGATTTGATTTACGGATTTTTCTGATCTTAATGATGATGTATTAATGTTAGAAAGACATGTGTGGCTTACTCCCAAGTAGGGGATAATGAACTATATGTGTTTATGAGGATCTTATATGATTGTGTGTAATTATGATTAGCTTGGAATTGAATTATTTCCTTGATTTGGGTATGTGCATTTAGGTAGAATGCATATAAGAAGGGCTGCTAGTCTAGATTTGGTCCTATAGAGAAGTGTTTAGTAAATTGTCATTCGAGGACGAATGTTCCCAAGTGGGGAGTATTGTTACACCCTAAAAATGAGCTAGGTTGAACTAGAGTCTAACACTTGTATCATGATGTTTTAAAGTCATAAAATGGTTAATAATGGTGTTCTTAGTAAGTATATAAAGTTTGGAAGTGTTTGAAGGTCAAACATACAAGACATTTGGAAACTAGTCGAAGTTGAACTAGTGTGTCGTAGTGTTTTGTAGTGATGTTTTAGGGGATGGTTTGAAGGTGCAATTAATTAAAGAGGCTTCCTACACGTAGCCTGATATACAAAGGGTCGAAAAGTCCTAGAATGACACCCCGAAGACCATCAAAAGGGTCCCCAAGGAGGACCCAAACTTGGACTGTTAAGCTGCCGTGCCAGCCTGTTTTGGGAAGTGGCTGCGCGTCGCGCAGCTGTCACGCAGTGGGACAAAATCTTGCCCTGCGACGCGGGGCTGTCACAAACCATTATTTCCAAGAAATTTTGAAAAATAAGATTTGGAAGTGCCTCCAACATGCGCAGTAAGTGCCCAGATTTCGTTGCGTCATTTTTAAGTCAAATTTAAGTTGGTTAAATTGTCCAATAGTTGCAGGGTTCTTTTGGGAACTTTATGGATTAATTATGGGCGGTTATTGTAGGTATTTGAAGAGTATTTAAGCAGCACATTAGCCAATAAGACCCTAGAATCCAAATTTAAAAAAAAAAACTTTTTTTCCCAAAACCACCATTGAAGAAGAAGAGAAATTGGAGGCTGCTTTAGGACGATTTCACCAAGGTTTGAAGCTGGGTTTAAGGCTAATTTAAGGTATGTGAAGATTATTCCTTCATGGATTCTTCCATCCATGAAGCCCCTCTAGTTTCCCTTCAATTGCGAATCCAAAGAACCCCATTCAAGAGAGGGTTGTGATTGCATTGTGGGTAAGGCTTGATTGTGATCCCAATCTAGTGGGCAGCATTCAATGATGTTTATATGATGATTATGTAATGTTTTTATGGAGTTTTAATGGTGAATTGTAGTAATTGAATTTTAAGGTGATCATGGTGATCTTAGGCCATTAGAGACTAGATAAAGGTTTTGTGTTGATTCTTCTTATCTTCATTGTATTCTATGTTAATTGATCATGATTGAATCACCTAGGTATGAATTGAACTATACTTGATTAACTGATATTGGTCTTGATGGAATCGAACCTTAAAGAATAATAATGGCTAAATTCACCTAGTAAAGAAGAATGTGAAAAGAAAGTTAAGGCTAGAAAATCCTATAATTTACCTATGAATGAGGATAGAATGAATTGATGAATAATGAACCTTAGGACGGTTGTGTTGGCTGTAGATTTAGGATGATTGAATGAAAGTGATAGATTCACTTGAGCATGGAGAGATTGTCTGGGACATCCCTCCATGAGAAAGAAGATTGAGCAAGGCTTGACAAGAAAATCTTGAAGTATATGCTTGACTCCAAGTGGATATGCAAAGTGAGACGGATAGTCTAGCAAGGGTCCGGACTCCAATTATAAAGGAGATCCACACCTAGTAGTTGTGATGACTATTCTATTAGGTCTCATGAGGCGGGAGTCCTTGACGAAGTAGAGTCAAGGTATCCTAGAAGAGATCTCCATATCCTATGAACTTAGACGTGCTTGAGAAGCATCTCGTAGTGTTCCAAAGCAATAGATGAACTTAGACATGCCAAAGGGGAAACTCGTAGTGTTCATAATGTGTGAATGAACTTAGACATGCCCAAGGGGTATCTCGTAGTGTTCATGATTAAGGGATCAAGACATACCTTAAAAAGTATCTCTTAGGATCCATATAATTAAGGAATTTAGACATACTTAAAAAAGTATCTCGTAGTGTTCAAAATATAAAGATAGGGGCTCGGCTCCAATGTAAGAAGTAATAAAGAAAGGATCCAAAAGTAGTACCTTGCATGAATGGTGGTATGGGACATCATGAGTGCATTGCACAAGGTATAACCTAGGGTCACTAATGATGAAGAGATTGAAGATAGGATTGAATTACAGTTGCCTTTCCTAGTATAGTAGACTAAATATGAGAGAATCTTAGTAGATGAAGTTAAGTAATAAAGAAGCTATGGAGGGTGAACATGTTAAGGATGGCTTTCAAGATAGGCTTAGTAAGTAGGGTACTATGGGCTGCCTTATGTACATTGCACAAGCATGTTTTGAGATGACCATAAGAGTATAGTACTCTTTAGTATGAAGAACATATGTCTTAATTATGATAGTGGATTATGATCAAAAATGACCAAAGAGAGGTACTTAGCTTTGAGAGTAGTATGGGATGCTACCTTAGCCTTGCACAAGTATACTTGGAGGTAGCTTGTGGTATAGTTCACTTGATTAAGAAGGACAAGTAAGTAAGTATGAACTCTTATATGATTTATGATGTTTTATTATGATATGATATTCATGTTATGCTTATGACTTTATCTCTTATGATTATGTCTATTATTGACTAACCCTTTGAGATATCTTATGTTTGGTGTGATAGTTTCCATACTTACTACATATCGTACTAACGCATATTGCCTACATGTTGTCCATGTAGGGTCTTGAGAAGGTTGAGTTGCTTTCAAGGGTAGAGTTGCAAGGTTTCCAAGAAGAGAAGAAGTGGTGAGTCCTCATAGCTTCGAGGATGAACTTTTATGTTCCTTTATGTTTTCTTAATATTTTAGACTTTATGTGGGCTGTGTCCCAAGATTTTCATTCATGTCAAAGTTAGATGATTTTTGAGACAATGTTATTAGAGATGCTTCCGCTATTATGAAATACCTTTTGGTTTACATTTAAAGAAAGTTTTTAAATTCCCTCCATTTATGCATGATGTTATGTAATGAAGTCAAGAGGCTTGTACAAGACCTCCGAGAGGTCGAGTACGTCGTGTTGCGATCCAAGGGTTGCCCTAACTTCTAGGGTGTACTTGTGGGTTGTGACACCACCCCTATCAGCCCCACCCCTACACTCCACATCCCCCTTACCAGCCCCCCCCCCCTCCATACCCCATCCAAAAAAAAAAAAAACTAAAAAAAATTACCATCCCACCCCTACCCTTGTCCCAAAAAAATGTAAAAACAAGATTCATTTTTTTAAAATAGACCTACCTACTATTAGGGATGTGCATTCGATTTTATACTATTCTGTTTGAATTTTGGGTTTTCGATTTTGAAGAAGTGTAACCCAATCCAAACCAAAATAAACTTGGTTTTGTTTGGTTTTTCTCTTTTCCGTTTGGGTTTATTCGATTTGGTTATATATATATATATATATATATATATATATAATTTGTGTTTTTTGGTTTTTCGATTTCAAATTTCTAAATTTGAAACCAAATTAAACAAAGTAAATTATAAATCGAAAACCAAATCAAGAATCCAAAAAAACAATCCAAATAAAAATTCGATTTGAATTGGTTTGGTTTTTCGGTTTAATCCAAATAATGCACACCCCAACTTACTACCCACTCTTTATCACTTTTTTCTTTATTTGTGTAAATGCACATCTTTTACCTATTTTATCCATTTAACTATCCACCTTTAAATAGATATAATATGGATATTATTCATTTTTATATATTTTTAAAGGGCAACTTTCACATATAGCAAACATAAAATTCATACTTGTATGTTATAGCAAAGTTTGCATAATTGCACTCCATAACAAACTTATATATGTATAATTCTCTATACATATACAATTGAAGCGAATTGTATAAACAAATTTTATAAAACGAGAAAGAGAGAAATTATATACAATTTGAATTGTATAAAACGAGAAAGCGAGAAAGGCAAAATTGAATTGTATAAAATGAGAAAGAGAGAAATTATATACAATTTGAATTTGTATAAAACGAGAAAGACAGAAAGGCAAAAAGAGACTTGTGTAGGGAATATACAATTGAATCGAATTGTATAAAACAAGAAAGAGAAAAATTATATACAATTTGAATATGTATAAAACGAGAAAGGCAAAAGAGACTTGGGCAGGGAAATATTTGTATTGTATAATTACAAGTATATAGGACGAAGATATATGTATTTGTATGCGTTTATACAATTTTCTCTTATTTTATACAATTAAAAACACAATTTATACATTTCTATTGTATAAAGCGAGAAAGGCGAGCGACAGGAATAAGCGAGAGAGAGAGGGAGAGTGGCGAGCGAGAATATGAGGGAGTGAGGGACTGACAAACTGTCACGCCCCGAACTACCACCGAGACGCGTACACAGGACCTAGGACCACAAATGATCCCAAGTTAACCCTGCTGGCATGATAATGAGCATACTAAAGAAAATAACTTATGCGGAAGCTAAATCATAATTTAAAATGAAAAGATGAATACCCATATTCTATAACTGAGATATTTAAAATACTGAGAGTTTAATAAAAGGAATTTTTTAACTCAATACTAAGCTGAAACTAACTATGTCTGAAAATAGCCTCTAAACTGACTAGAAATGCTGGGACAGGCCCCAGCTAAGTCTAGCAAAAACTGAAACTAAAGGACTAAATACTGAATAGAAACTCATGACTATTGTCCTCGGAGAATGAGGACTCACCACTGAACTGTCCCTAGAAGTAACATGCCGTACTTGACCTCTCGGAGGTCTTATACAAGCCCATAGTTATCATTCATCGCATTGACATAGTAAATTTAGCGGAAAGTTTAAAACTTTTCATAGCACATCATATGCTTGAAACTTTACTTCATATATATAAAATATCATATTACATACTTAGACATTAAGTCTCTTTGCCATCTTAGACTCAATAACATTAGAGTACATTAGGTACACGGACCTTAAAACATAAACATAAGTACAACTTTATACACTTTACAGTAAAGACATAGCATTGGAACCCTTGGACTTAAGGATTCCTTTCCTTGAGCTTGGGAATCACATATCAAGCTCCTCAATCACATAGACATCCTTTAAGCATCCATAACCTACACTTAGTGTAAAAAGTAGGGAAGAATGGGATTAGTACAAGAATGCACTAAGTACGGCAACCATGCAAAAACATGCATTTAAAAGGGACATTTTCTTGAAATCATATTTCATGCCTTTTTGAGTAAATCTTCATAAAACATTTATACAATAGCATTTATATCATTCATATACTTCATAGAGACATAATCAAAGGCCAAACATTATAAAAAATCACATATAGAATTTATTACATTTTCAAGTCACATTACAGTGAACTATATCCTATTTTACTGTGAGCATCCTTTTCTTTTATTCCTTAACCTCCCAAGTAACCCTTTAGTGATACTTGGTGCAATGCATCACCTTAAGGTCACAAGGAAAGCATGCATACCATCTACACAAGGCAACACATACCATCATCGAAGTATAGTACAACATAGACATAGTTAAGACAAGACTATAAGGACATTACAGTGAACTCCTAGTCATTATGCACATATACTTAGTTTAATTCACTTAGAACCTTATAAGACTTAACTCATGCCCCCAATCTAAGTCAACAGTACGATGTACATGTAAATCCCCATAACTTCACACATACTTAGTAAACCTATCATGAGACCACAAGCCTTTACATCCAAGTCATACATCAATATAGTAAGAGAAGACAACTTCATTTATGTCAAGCAAGACCTTCATCATATAGTCAATAAGATCGACATCATGCATATAGACTCATACCATGCACATCTTCATAACAAGTAGACCAATACTACAAAGTCATGCATAAAAAACATATACATAGTGACATGCATTAGAACACCTTCCTAGGACTTCCCTCAAGAGCCACTTGTGCAATGTATAGGTGAAGTCTCATACCCCCACCTACACTAAGCAACTACCATTAGGTTATCCTATTTAGGGTCCTTATTTTACTTCCATTGTCCATTTTACTTTAGGAAAACTATAGCCTTAACCGACACTAAGACCATGGGTGCTAAACATGGAATTTGGTGTCCTCCCCTCACACCAAAAAGAGGGCATCTTACTTGCCAAGGTAAGACATATATCATGCTAGTATATTAGATGATATCACTTGCTAGATCCTATGTGGCAACATAATTTATGGAACTTGGGGGCTATCATGGAAACATCACTCTACACCCTATGAGGACCGTAGTGGCCCCATTTCGCCTTTCCTCTTTAGGAAGGTGCCACACCCTCATCAACAAGTTCACTCGGTGCTAAGCTACGTTCCCTTTAATAAAAAAGCCTTTATTATCATTTATTTATAAAACATAGGCTTAGGATATTTACTCCTCATATGCTTATAGCATATTCAAGCACCCATCTAGTTTTAGAGTATTCTTGGGCACACCTCAAGGCCCCTCCATTTACTAGATCATCATCCATGTGTGTGTACTTATATGTGAGCAAACCCTTCACATAACACATAAATGTCACACATGCTCATATATCAATGCATAAGTCTATAAGTGTAACTATATGAGCAATCCATTCATATCAACACTCTAAGACACTATGCACAATCATATTTCATCATATCATGTACTTAACATCATAGTATGTAAATCATATTCATAACATGCCCATACATTCATTTTCATGTACATAGAAACCAAACCTAGGAACTATCCTATCAAGGTACACATGTGCAATGCATAAACAAGGTCTCATACCCTTGCCCATACTAGTAAACCTATCAAGTCATCCTAGTAAGGAATACATAACATACTTCACATACATATACTTTACATGCATAGTAGTAGACACTAGTGAATATGAGAACAACCTTTCATTAGACACTGAACATTTACTACATTGTAAGCATGCATAATGTGTGAGTGTGTGTATACATTGGTCAACATGATCACATAATGGCTATACACAATACATTGAGGCAGTCACCCTCTTAAGACCACAATACTTTTCCAAGCATAGACCATACAACACACAATCGCATAGAAGGCAAGACAATCTTCACATTATAATCAAGACTCCTAACTTTAGCTATTTACACATTCACATAGGGGTTCATGGGTAGGTATCATCAATCCTTAACACTTTATTAATGTCAGCACCTACACATGATCTTAGCATAACCATTTACATGCTCATAACAATAGTAACATAACCTAGATTCACAACTATAATAGAAGACTAGGCACAAGTTACATATAAGGTGATCATCATAACCACTCATTCATACATTCATCAATTTGCCTTCAAGGACATGGTCAACACCTATATAATGACAATAAAGTAAACACCGCCACCATAAATGGACCAAACCACACAATGCCATACAAGGCTTCATCAACATTACTATAAGAAAAGTAGAGGAGATAAGCATTCTTACCAATTTCTCACCCTTTGATCATCATTGATCAATACACCTTGGTAATTAAAAATTCATATATAGGTCAGTAGCTAAACATACATTTAATCATGAAGAAACCATGTACAAGTTGCTACAAAATCATGCTATCATCTAAGACACAATATCACATATACGGTAGAAAGTAGAGAGTTATAGATCATCAAGTAACTTTCCTAGTTTAGTTCATCAATCATATTGTATCATTAATATTCATTTAAGGCAGTAGCTAAAGAAATCATAGCCTAGATGAGATCCTACTACAATTGTCAATAAGCTCGAGATCACTGTGAACATGCTTCATATTAGGAATTCATGGAAGAGGAAGTTGATTTGGTTAATCCTATTCAACTATCATGCATTGATCCATATCACATAATTCATCATCAATAAACATTCTAGACAGTAGACCTAAGCATAATAACATACTTGAAATCCACTTTTGTACAATTAATGACTAATGTTACAGTGACCACAAGTTACCACTTACTAGCTTAGGAGCACATAGATCAATTAATACCAAGCCTTATATACTTTGATCATACCATATTTATATTCACAATTCCACCAAATTATTAACCCTAGGCAGTAGCTACATGAACCACCTTAATCGATTTCCACTTTTATACCTTAAAAGGCTCATATTATAGTGATCACAATAAGGCATATGTTAGTCATCTTCAAATCTTCATATATTGATCCACATGGATATTTCATCATCAATTCACGTAAATAACAATAGATTAAGACAATTCAACGTAAGATAATCACAATTCAACCATTAACAAGCCATGATCACTAAGCCCATGCAAGGACTAAATCGATTTAGGGAAGAAACATGGGTTCATCATGTAATTGGATTAAAATCACGTTCAAACCAATACATTAACATCAATTCATCATGATTTAACCATTTAAAATGTTTTTAGAAAGAACTCATGGTTAGATTGAAGAAGAAGAACTTTGATCATGAAATCTCTTTTGAAACTTTGAGATTAACTCTCTAGATGGAAGGATAACTAGAGATGAAGGATCACCATACCTTTGTCTAGTTGAAAACCTCTAAAATTTGGTGAAGAACCCAGGAGAATCCAATCTACAAGTTGTTCTTGAGCTTCAACAACAATGGAGGTTTCTAGAGAGAGTTGGTTTTGGAGGGAAGGTTCAATTTCGTGAGAAGGGATTGGGAATGGGTTGTTCACATGTTTGATCCCTTAAATACACCCAAAAATAGGTAAATTAATCAATTAGAGTTAGTTTAGGACGTGGGGTGAATTGCCCATTCACCCCTTAAATAAAACAGTCGCAAGGCAGTGTTGCAGGCCACCATCGACGGATCACCATCGACTGGTCGTTGGTCAATCGACTGGCCATTTGTGGCTTTCGTCGATTTGACCTTGGCCTGTTTTTGGGTTGAAACTTGCCCAGGCTAAGTGTCCATCGACGAGACCTCACCAACGGGCCGTTGGTCAACCAACTGGCCGTCGTTTGGTTCAGTCGATTGACATTGCCAAGGCAGTGTCTCGACCAGCCTTAGGTCCTTCTTGTGGGCCCTTTTGTGGGGCCCTTTAGAAGTCGTACCCGGGAGTTTCCCTCGTAAATACAAACCTTAACAAGTTGTAGAACTCCCACATAAGTTTCACCCAAAACAAATACTCGCAACTCATCCAAACATGCAAGGCCCCATCAAGACACACACATGCATGTCTCAAGGCTATCTTTCGAACGTCTTGGACGTTTGACCACCAAACTTCTTGAAAATTCATACACTATATAAAAACATCATTATATCCCATTTTAAGACTTCATAAGCTCATGAAATACACATATAAGCACGCATACACACATCAGTCACATAGGTGACTAGTCGTCGAACATCTTGGTCGTCCCTTGACGTTTGACTTTCAAATCACCTCAAACTTTGCACACCACCTATAAACCATATTATAAGTCATTTTAGGACCTTATAACCTTAAGAAAAACTCGTAAGGCTCTAGACACCCTAACTCATTTTGGGGGTCTTACAAGAACTGCTAAACTGGAGATCGGGAATCGATCTAAGCGCGATATGGATGCTGAGAACCTGAACCTACATCACGAGAAGATGTAGCGCACGTATGCGTCAGTACTTAGAAGGTACTGAGCATGTAGGATATAATAAAGCTGAAATAAAACATAACTGAACAAGCACAAAAGCAAGTATAATAATCTGAACATGATATACTGAATTCTGAGCTAACTGGATGCAATGACCAAATTTATAACATGTTGAGACTGAATACTAACTGATCTGTAAATATGGTCAATGCAAGAGAGTCTGACTGAACTGTGGGAGCTACTAATAACCGATATAAAACCACATGAGCTAAATGTGGAGTCCGATGTATACGCCCCATCGAGAGGACCCAATATACCCTGCCAGAGGTATAAAGGCATGCTGGACACATATGGGACTTACAACCTACTTGGCTAGTAGTTCTGGGACTATTGGGTACGCTGAACCCTAGTCCAACTTGGAATTATGCTACTCCTAATGAATTAAGTGATTAACATATTATGACTGAATTATTGTAAATACTGGATTTCTCAAAACTGAACATGCAAACTGAGAATGCAACAATTAATCTGATAATGATGCATTAATAACTGAGTCATGTATATCTGAAGTAACTGAAATATCTGACCTA
Organism: Solanum lycopersicoides; assembly: GCA_022817965.1. Classification (NCBI taxonomy): domain Eukaryota; kingdom Viridiplantae; phylum Streptophyta; class Magnoliopsida; order Solanales; family Solanaceae; genus Solanum; species Solanum lycopersicoides. Next base: position 41,114,534 of record CM040621.1, on the reverse strand, counting down.
GCATTTGTAATTCAAGAACTAAAGAAATACATAGCTAGGGCTCTGAAATTCATGCAATAATCTGAGTAATAACATGGAAATCTGATTTGGAACATATAACTAATTAATTCATGAAGTTCTGTTGAAGTTCTAGAAACCCTAGGTCTAATCATGATATGAGAATCAAGAATCTGACTGAAAACTAGGGATCTAATGGGTGAAAGGAACCCACTAGTGAAATCCCACATACCTGGGATGAAATCCACGGAGAAATATTCAGATTTCGGGGCTGGATGAGGGAACCTTGTTGCGTTCTTGAACTAGGGTTCTTGACCTTTTTCTCCTTTCTTGCTTCTAATTTTCTAAGTTTTGATTTAATGATTTGACTTAAGTAAGTTTTAGTTGTGTTTTTAGGCTTAAACTGACTAAATTATGATGATTTAGGGTCAAAACGACGTATCTTAGGGTTTAAACAAAGTGTAAAAAGACCAAAAGACCCCTGAATTAATTGTTGTCGGACCAAACGACGACCTGGACTGACGGCCCGTCGTTCAATCGACGGTCCGTCGTTTGGGTCCGTAGGTTGGGTCTGTTCGACAGGCCTTTACTAAAATAGGCATAACTTGTTACTTGGAGGTCTGATTTTAGCAAACTCGGTGTCTATGGAAAGCTAATTCAATTATCTATCATTTAATAGGTCATGGGATACCTAATTCATTTTGTGCTAAGAGTTATAATCAATTGAAGTTGACCTAACAACACTTTCCCCCTAACTGTATGCTAATTTTCACCTACGGTCATAGCTACGGTCCATCTACGGACCGTACTGGTCAATCGTGGTTCTTGTCAGAGAGTGGGTAAATGGGGTCTTGATCGATGGACACAAAACCGTAGTCTCACTTACGGATCGTAGGTCTGTCCGTGGATTGACACTTAGTCAATTTTTTCTGGGCTGCATCATGGGAGAGTTTTAGTCTCAAATGACAGATGTGCAGTACGTGCCGTAGATCAGACTACAGTCCATCAATAGTGATCGTCGATTGCACGTGCAGATTTTTTTGAAAAGCTGATTTTTGGTCTATTTTGGATACGGGGTGTTACACAAACAGTTTGATATAGAACACAAATAAATCAAAAGATAGCTATCATATTTATTTATATTATTAGTTTCTCATTCAATACAATTATCCCATTTTTAAACGAGTTAAATACCCAACACATTTACAATTAAATACCCATTTTGCAACCCCTGTCTATGAGCATCGCATCACAACTTTGAACTTATACAATGGTTTCCAAGTAAGTGTTTCGTGGGACTTTTAAAAAAAGTGACAATAAGGTTTCAAAATAAATAGGCGGTGACATAAGTCTTAAGTATTGGGTGTAGGTGACAATTATGTGATTAATGATTAAGGATTGTGGAGTTGCCCTCAAGTTTATGAGTTGACAGTTTGGTCCATTGAATTAAATGAAGGGTAAAAGGGTAAATTAACTAAAACCTAATTGAACCAATTTTGGTGGGAACTAAAATTAGGGGAAGCCACCAGCAAGTTGTACCAAAAGGGGAAATAAAATATTTTCCCCCACCTCTCGTCATATTTTTTTTCTTCCTCTTCTTCTTCTTCATCGTTCTTGCTTGCTTGCTTATCTTTCTTCCCGTTCTCTTTATATTTTTCTTCTTCTTTTCGTACCTTATTGGTCTTGGCTGCTAGTCCTTGAGCTTTCTTCTTTTCTTCTTCTTGAATCAGATTTAACTAATTTAATCAGTGGATTAGATTTTGGTTGCTCTTAATTGAAATTACTTCATAAATGATTAGGGTCACACACCATTGTTTTGATATGTAAAATTAATAGTTCTTTGAAATCATTCATCATCATTTGGGCAGCTGCAATTTTTTTTAATAATTTGCATTCGCATTTCCAACAGATTGTTATATGCTGCAACAATTGACTATTGGAACAAATTATAGCCATATGTAGCAACAGAAAGGATATTTCAATAGCAACAGAATTGACAGATGTTGCAACATATAACTTACACAAGATGCAACATATAAGCTAGACATGTAGCAATATATGAATTACATGTCGCAATCGACATGATAGTTATATAATACCCTTGTAAATCATTGTTTCAAGTGTTATATCATATTTTTTATAACGCCCCAAAATGAACTAAGGTGAACTAGAGCCTCATTGTTGTTTCTTGAGTTGATTTTAAGTTAAACTGAGTTAGTTTAGTGTCTTTAGGCAGTGTGTGAAGTTTGGTTAAGTTTGGAGTTCAATCGACCAAGAACGTCCATGACGTTTGGATGGTATGCGTTAGAATGTACTTGTGTGTCTTGGTGTGTTTGGATGAGTTTTACGTGTTCGTTTTACTTGAAACTTGCATTGGATGTTCCTAAGACCTAGACGACTTAGTTTAGGGGTTTAACGTCCGGGTACAACCCCACCTAGGACCCACAAGGGGCCCTAGATGAAGGGCCCAAGACTTGAGCAAAATATGCCAAAAAGCAGTGGCCATTGACGACCCTAAGGACGGTCCGTTGGTCCCACAACTGTCCGTCGACCTAGGGCGTCGATTGGAACAGTGAGTTAAGATTGGCCATGCTCCATTTGGAGCTAAGTATCCACCAACGAGACCCTACCAATGGTCCGTTGGCCCCCTGACGGTCCGTTGGTGAAGGTCTCGTCTGTGAGACCTGACAAGCCTGTTGTTAAGTGGCTGCCAACTTGGGGTGTTTTATGTAAATACACCCCAAGTCTTTTAAGACCCTAGGTGGATAATTTTAGTGTTTTTAGGTTATATTAAATTAGTTTTAAACCCTAGACCTAGACAAGACCCTCACTTCAACATTCAAACTCTCTCTCTCTAAAAAGAAAACTCTCTCAAAGTCACAATTGAAGCCAAGGCTCAAGGAGGGAAAGGAGGGCTGCTTTGGACTTGTTTCTTCATCAAAATTAGTGGGTTTCCTTCTCTTAAAGGTATGGTATCCATTCTTGAATATATTTTCATTCAATAATCCAACTTCCAAAAAGGTTTTCAAAAGGGTTTCTAAATTCAAGCTTCTTCTAACTTTGATTTCTAGTATGAGTCTTCTTGTATTTAAGTTCTAATGGTTTAAATGTATTCATCTTGGTTTGAATTGATGATTTTGATGTTAAAAAATCCATGAAACTCTTGTTTATGCATACTTCAACTTTTGGCTTGAAAATGGGTTATGTGAGCATGATTTGAGTAGGGTATGAACTTGGGTATTCTTGTATTTGTCATGTTGGTGTAGCTACTGCCCTAATGGCCTTAATATGGTGAAATATTGATAAATTGCTTATGGGTGATGATGGTTTGATTTGTTGATGAGTTACTCTCATTGTATAGTTCTTATTATGAATTGCTATTTGAGTGGTATGGTCCACCTTATGGGTGGCGGTGCTAATTGATGAACTTGATGTTATTTAATATGTTTTGAATATGTAATCGTGAAGGTCTAATATGTGAAATTAAGAGATATTGGAAATGGATCTTGTATTGTGTTTGGTGTAGCTTGAATTGCATGTTTGACCTAGTTTGTGTCTAAATGAAGTATATGATTATGAGAAGCATGTAGAGTGTGTAACTTGATGTAACAAGGTTAAAGTATGTGTAGAACTTGATGAGAATGAAATGATGCTTATATGCAAGGTGTGCACATGTACACACACACTTTAAAGAATGTATTATGCCAAGTTGAGTAAAAAGGGGAATCTTGAGGTGGACACACTTCGTGAGTTGAGATGTAGTGTCTAGTAGCAATCTCTCCATTCCTAGTGAGCTTTCTAAGATACACTATTATGTTAAGAAATTCGTGGGGAGTTATGCCTAGCACCGAGAGGATATGAAGGGGAGGTGGATTACACTTCGTGAGTTGAGATGTTGTAATCCAAAGTACCTCTTGAGATGAGTACTCCTCGTTAGTAGAGAGTCAGTTACTTAGTAACAATCTCCTTATCCCTTAACTATGTGCCCGCATAGGTGTAGCTATTGGAAAAGCCATGTAAACGCTAAGAAGCATGACCTTACACTAGGCAAGTAAGGATCCCTCATCCGATAGGGGTTAATATCGGAATTCCATGTCTAGCTCTTATGGTCTTTGTCGGTTAAGCTAACTCCCACAAAAGAATTGATTTGAAACTAGTTAACTTGTATATTGTTGATATTGTGTATGTATGTCGTGAAGTGCTCGATCCACATTAGTTACCTAGTAGGACACTAAGTGGGATGCACTTGGTGTGACCTATACCTACTATGGGAGAAGAGTACTTTCATGAAATCCGTGTGAATGAGTACTATAGTGTGGTGTTATGGATGATTATTGTGGAGTACTTGAGTAAATGGAATCCATTAGGAGCACTAAGTGGGAGTGGTAGTATGGGATGCTACTCTCACATTGCACTTAGTGTGACCTATATTTCCATGAGTGTTTTGCATATGTTAGCCAAGGGCGTGGATTTGATTTCCAATGAAGTAAGCCTAAGATTTGGTGGTTTTAAGGGTCGCTTTGGTGTGCTTTGAAGGGAGGTGTAATGAAGATCCCTTCTTGGCTCACCTTAGGGAGTCTTAGGATAATCTTGGGTTAGGGCAACTTCAAAGGAAAAAGAGTTCTTATGACTTGGGCCGTGCCATTCACTGTAATGTCTTCATTGTCAGAATTCAAAATGTTCACTGTAATAATGCTTTATTCAATTTTACTGTAAGTTTAGTAAGTTCACTATAATGTTCCTTTTAGTTTACTGTAAGTTTTAGTAAAGTTACTGTAAAGTGTTCTTTTGGTTCAAAAATTATGTGAGTCCTTCCTTAAGTGTTAAATGACGATTCTTATGTTGGTTTGTTTCTAAATTCATGAATATTATATTTAAATTGCATGAAAAGTCATTTTACTAAAATGTCCCTTTTCGTATGTTTTTGCATATGCCATACTTAGTACATTGTTGTACTAACCCCATACTTTTATATACCTTATGAGTATAGGTTGGAAGCCTTTTGGGAGGATCAGAGTTGAAGCTTGGGAATTCTATCTCTCAAGAATTGGGTATGTCCTCATATATTCGAGGACATAGTTTTATGTTTCTTAGTTTTTTTATTAAGATTTAAAATGTATTTACTTTTATTGTAAAGGGCCGTGTCCCTAAGATTCTAAGTTGTGTCTTTAAGTTGGCTTGTGACGATAAGACTTCCTAGTATTTATGAAAAGACTTCTTTTATTATTATTATCGTGAAAAGTTTTAATTCCGCACTACTTTTCATGTTTTATGTTATGAATGCTAGTTAGAGGGCTTGTACGATACCCTAAAGGGGTCAAGTACGCCCGGTCATGATTCGAAGGTTTTCCCTAACTTCTAGGGGGTGCTTTCGGGTCGTGACATTTTTATTGCTTAATTATGGTTTAAAGTACTAAAATTTTATCCAATTTGACATTTTTTTCATTCCTAAATCGCTCAATTTATCGATTAAGTCATCCTTGAAGTGACATATGTGGCAACATATGCACGTTCTGTTGGAAAAAATGTATATCATAAAATAATCTTTTGGGGGTTAATTTAATTAAATTGTCACTTAATTCAACATGTAACACTAATATATAATTCTATAACATGTCTAAGTACAAAATTATGGTCTAATACAACAACCTTCATCAATTCTATCAATTATTTTTACAAAGACTATCATTTACCACTAGTTCATCATACAATGACCAAGTAACTACATATGATAGTTATATAACACCCTTATAAATCGTTGTTTCAAGTGTTATAACATATTTTTATTGCATAATTATGGTTTAAATTACTAAAATTTGGTCTAATTCGACTTTTTCCCATTTAAATCGCTCAATTTATTGATTAAGTCATCATTGAAATGACATATGTAAAAACATATGCACGTTCTGTTGGAAAAATTGCAACAAAAATGTCATATATGACAACATATGTATATCATAAAATGGTCTTTTTGGGGTTAATTCAATTAAATTGTCACCTAATTCAACATGTAACACTAATATATAGTCCTACAACATGTTTAAGTACAAAATTATAGTCTAATATAACAACCTTCCTCAATTCTATCAAATTTTTTTTACAAAGATTATCATATCACCAGTTCATCATACAATGATCAAGTAACTTCATATGATAGTTATATAACATCGTTGTAAATCGTTGTTTCAAGTGTTATAGCATATTTTTATTGCTTAATTATGGTCCAAAGTACTAAAATTTGATTCAATTTGACATTTTTCCATTCCTAAATCGTTCAATTTATCGATTAACCCATTCTAATGTGGCAACATATGCACGTCCTATTGGAAAAATTGCAACATACATGTCATATTTGGCAACATATGTATATCATAAAATGGTCTTTTTGGGGTTAATTCAATTAAATTGTCACCTAATTCAACATGTAACACTAATATTTAGTCATACAACATGTCTAATCATAAAAATATGGTCTAATACAACAACTTTCATCAATTTTATCAATTATTTACAAAGACTATCATATCACTAGTTCATCATACAATGACCAAGTAACTTCATATGATGGTTATATAACACCCATGTAAATTGTTGTTCCAAGTGTTATAACATATTTTTATTGTTTAATTATGGTCCAAAGTACTAAAATTTGATCCAATTTGATATTTTTCTATTTCTAAATCGCTCAATTATTGATTAAGTCAACCTTGAAGTGACATATGTGACAACATATGCACGTTTTGTTGGAAAAATTACAACAGACATGTCATATGTGGCAACATGTACATCTTAAAATGTATTTTTTTCAGATAATATTTCAAAAGGAATAACAACCCAACTATCCTACATACAAATAAGTGATAAAAACCACTAAAAAAGTCGTGATTTAATACCAATAACTATTATATTTTATCTTAGAAGATATCAACGATAAACTAGAAGTGATGAGGGCAACGACGCTTTGTTGTAGAAGAAAATCGCAACATATTACCACTGATGTTGTAGAAAACATAGCAACAATTTGAATTGTAAAGAAATAATGGAACGAGAGAAAGGAAAGAGAGAAAAGTAAACGAAAATTAGTAAAAATAAATTAAATTTGAAATATGAAATGAAACGACCTTTTTAGACATTTTTATTTATTTTTTAATTTTTTTTATTATTTATAGTGTGACATCTGTTACCACATATATCCTTTCTGTTAGGGTACGTGCAGATAATTTTATAGTTTTTTACAACGAAGGTTATATATGTTGCCACAGACACCACATTGGTAACAATGAAATGTTGACACATATCTCCTTTCTGTGGCATATATTGCACATATCTTCTTTCTGTGACATATGTTGCCACATATCTTTTTTCTGTGACATATGTTATCACATATCTTTTTTCTGTGACATATATTGCCACATATATCCTTTCTATTGGAGCACATGTAGATAATTTTGTGGTATTTTTTACAACATATGTTATATATGTTGCTACATACACCACATTTCTTCTTTTCCATCATAATTGACATTTGTTTCAACAAAAAAAATTATTAATATTATCCGCAAAAATAAACACTTCACCAATTATTTTATACAACTTATCAACAAAAAAAGTAATTCACACTAGTATACATAACCATCAATCTAATCAATGGTGGATATTGTTGCTTCACATAATAATTGATGACTTCGACTTTTTTCTCTTTCTCTTTCACTTTCTTTTTCAATTTCTCCTTCTCCATCTCTAGGTCCTTCTCCTTCTCCTTCTTGTTCTCCTTGCCTTTTGGGTTTGAGTGTGATACAGAGCAATAGTCATTGTTTTTTTCTTTCATTAATTATAGATAGTGATTGAGAAATAGATTTTTACAATCTCCTACACTTCAAATATTTGTGGACAACTGAACAAAACTATATTTCTTAAATCATATGAACAAAATGGTCACAAAAAGAATAACAAAAATAACAAAAAATGAATTTTCACTGAATGTTAACATTACATATATATTTTCTCAAATTATGACTTTTTGGGTTTGTTAATTTTCTTTCTAAAATAATAAATAATAGGTAGCATTACACTATTATTGATTTTTCACATCTATAGAACGATTTATTCTTTATTAACCCAAGAAAAAAGCTTAGTATTGTTCCAAAATTGTAAAATCGTCAAAAAAAATGACTTACCCATTTTAAATCAAACACAATCTTTAATTCAGAAAGAGGAGAAAGTCACGATCGGAGATGAGAAGGAAGATAAGATAATGGGAGAGAATATTTGTTTTGATAGTCGGATTTTCAAATTTTCTAAATAGGAAAAAGAAGAGAAGAGAGAACAATGAGGGAAGAAGAAGAGAAATACTTATTTTCATTTACTTTTTTAAAAAAAAGAATAATTTAGATAGAATTATAAAAGTTTAAAAAATAAAGTACTTTTTTGTATTTTATAAAAAATTAGAAAATTTTGAAAATGTTAATTTGGTCCTAAATTTAATTAATTACATTTTAAAGATTTTGACCAGCTTGGTCAATTAATCATCAAAAAACCTTTCATTTAATTTTCTCGAGTTTCGTTCCCACAAAATTTAATTCGCCAATTGATATGACGAGGTCGATTGTGAAGAGCTGACGAGAAGACTGAAAATCCCAAATCATAGTTGTATGTATGTTTAGATGGATCCAGAGCAGACGTTTATACGGGTTCAAGAACGATTTGCTCAGATGCTGACGCCCAGGATCAGAGCTACTCTCGAGTATTTGTATCTCTTCATGGCCGTAACCCTCTTCTGTATACTCGTTGTTATGCACGCCAATTACGTTCAACAGGTTTATCTAATTATTACAATTTTCCTTAGATTTTTAATAATTGTTTCTTTCAGGGAAAAATAGGATTACCTATGTTTATGCTTGACCTTTCAGTTACTGACACTAAGTGAAACAATCTACAGTTAGGTCTTTTTGATTGCCCACAAGCACCAAATATTAGAGCTTTCAAAGAAATGGAGAATAATTATGTACATTTCAGGAATACCCTTGTTTTTTTTTTAACAAGATTGGGTATTGATTGTTTAGAATCATACTTCTATTTCTCTATGCCAGATTGTCTCATAATTAATAAAATCATTTACTCCCACCGTTTAAACAAGAATGACCCTATTTCCTTTTTAGTATGTTTCAAAATGAATGACCCCTTTCCTTTTTTGGTAACACTCTAACTTTAACTTTCTACGTGGCATATTTAAGACCACAAAATTAAAGGGCATTTTGGTACATTTGACATAACTTTAATTTAGAATCACAAGATTAAAAATTCTTTCTTTCTTTTCTTAAACTCCGTTCCAAGTCAAACTAGACCATCCTTTTTGAAACGGAGGAAGTACCTTTTAATTTTTTAGAATAAAAATGTTGTTCTTCAGCTATCAATTTTGGATTAACCAACTCTCTTAATGCTTCTTTAGGTAGGTTTCTCTTCTTTCTGGATATGGTGGGGTTGTTTGGGGGTGGGAGTTTCATTTCCTTACATGCAAATTTTTTAAGTAATGACTATAATTTGTTCTGTGTAGCCTGGCTGTTCAAGTGAACTGTCTAGAGTGAACATCTCAGATGCACAACTCATTCAAATCAAGGTGAGTGATCTCATCTGCTGATACTGCAAAACTTGTACCTTTTTATCTTCTCAAGAATAATTTTGTATGCATTTAGGTTTTGGGTTGTTGAAAGAAAATTTAAAGCTGAAAAAAGTCTTCACTGTTTTGTGTGCTTAGATTCGGGTTTGGGAAGTAACAACTTTAGTTGAAAAGTTTTTAGCCTGGAAGCAAGCAAAGTAAGCCACAGGTAGGATCATATTGGAAGTATCTACATCTAGAAATGTGATGTAAATTAATAGATTACAATGGGCTAAACACAAATAATCCTCTTCATGTTATGGTGAGAATTTATTAAATGTATGACTTATGTTGTCCTTTCTATGTTGTGCTAACTCTTCAAAATCTCCATCGCACCTGCGTTGAAATGACATGAGTGTCGGATCCATACCTGATTTGGTCAACTTATCTTGAGTACTTTGACCACATTTTAGACCGTAAAGTATTGATTAGGTATGTGGTTTGATTTTTGGGTATATGTCAGGTATATATATATATATATATATATATATATATATATATATATATATATATATATATATATGTGCCACATTTTAGACAGAGTTACCCGGGGTACGCAAAAGCTGACCCAGACCACAGTCATAAAAAAGGCATTATCTAGTACATGTGTTGGTGGTGGGTAACAAGTATTGGTAGATTAGTTGAGGTGTGCTAGTTGGCCAAGACGCTACTGTTATCCAAAGAAATATAAAAAAGAGGTTAGATCTTGTACAGTTGAATGATTCACATAACATCTTAAGAAGCTATGTTTTTTGGTTGTTTGTTTCTTTTGCATTTTTGTCTAATTGGAGCTGGTTCACATCATTTCTTAGCAAACGAAATTGTATGCTAATAAAGTTCAACAAACTGTAAGAAGAGCAAGGAGATCATTTTGTTTTCTTTTGGAATGTAAATATGCTGTGCGCATCCATTGTACAACTGATATTATATAATATATGTTACCTTCTCAAACAAAGAAGTTCGACAAATTGTTCTAAAAAAATTGATAGAAATATGAACAGCGAAAAATGACCTGGTTCAACGTTAATATCGATGATAAACTGAGTTGACTAATATTGAAGGATGAGTTCTCGCAGAACGTTTAGCATTTTCATGAATCTATTATACCTCGATTTTGTACATCAACTGCACTATTGCAGCTGCTAGTTGTAATGGTTGTTTAGTAAATTTCTGAACACTCACATGTGCCAGTTATTGAAAGATTCAGCTGACTCTGTTTTCTCCTACAGATAACTAGTGCTGGCTTGTGGTCACAAAATCAAACCAACTATGATGTCGTAAATGTTGTCAATGAAGAACCTATTGATGAGAACCTGAAACATGCGAATGAAGATAGTTCAGTTACTGTTGCTACAAAACCATGGTTGGACTGGTTAAGTGATGGAGCTAAGAGTGGTAAATCTCTATTATATTCAAACAATGAGCCCTCTGAGTCTTCACTGGGAAGTTCAACGAACAGTGAGTCAGTGGGTGATGGTGTGGTCCCCAAAATCAGTAAGGAAGTTTCACGTGCACGATTTTTCATCTCGCCGAAGGAATCACTAAAAGCAGCTATAATTCGAATTGGCCAAAAATGGCATGGGCGCTTGTCTTTCATTTGGAGAGTTTCCAAGCGAGTCCTTGGAGGATTATGGGTAAGTTTGGATAAGTGTAAACTTGCTCGGAAGAATTCTTTGCATCTTCTTTGATACTTTATTTTGGAATATTATGGGATTCCCTTATTTGAGGAACAACAAAGTAAATACTGTTATGGAGTATTTACATCTTGTTGTGCATCAAATTATGTCATCTTTTATTAGTGTTTTAGATGTAAATGAAGATCCTAGGTCATATTGAGTGGTCTTAATCCTAGATTGTGATATTTCCCAATTAACAGACTAGAAATACACTTAGGAAGACTAGCTTTATTTGTGGATTTCCCATGTATTTATTGCTTCACATGCAACTCTTTGCCATTGAACCTGCTATTTCTACCACCAGACATATTTTACCCGCCTTTAACGAGGAAGCACTGTTGAGTTTGTACTTGGTAGACTAAGTATAGTTATCTCTTATGAAGGGAGTTAATTAAGAAAATGAATCTGAACATCACATACCTGCCTACTTCTATTACCCAGATGTTTAATGATGTTTCTCATTGTGCTATAACATTGCAGTTTTATGCATTTCTGTACTTATCTTTTGGAAGGATTACAGTATGTAGGGAAGAAGGTGATCGCTATTGTATTTTTCCCAATTTATTAAAATTCTACATGGAAGGTTTATTGTGTTTGTTAGTTATTCTTAAGGAACTGGGGAGATCAGGTGTTATGTTGCATCTTCAGTCACAATTTTTTTTACCCGCAACATAAGTTGATTTTTTAATGAGAGATGCATTTGAATAAAAGATTTTGAAGTTTGAATGTAAATTATAAATTCACATTGTAAAATTATGATTGCTTTGTTTCATCTTTCAGTTTTGGTTGCTCTCTTCTGCACATTTTGGGTTCTGGAGTATGGCAGGTCATTGATTGAATTGCAGACTAGTGCCAATGTTTGCCCTATGTTTTTTTTTTTTAAAAAAAAACAATTAGGGGTAGGGGAAAGGGAAATGGATGGGGATTACAATGTGGGTAATCGAACCCTCACCAACTAGGTGGGAGTTCAGGTAGCCAACCAACTGAGCTACTAAGATTACCCTATGTTGTTCTTATGAAATTGTTTAGAACAGCTATTACCTAATTGTGTTTTGCGGAAGTTTTGTTTGAGCTCTATGATTACTGACTGATAAGAACGTCTAACTTGGGTTTACTTTGCTGATCATATTTATGGTAGTGCTTGGGCAGTTGGGCTTGAGACATTGTGTTGCTAGATATTAAATACCTGATATTTTTTCTAAAGAAATGATGCATTACTTATCCTGTACACTCTTATATATAGGTGGCATCCAACTTGGTTATGAGCTGTTAGTTTTTCAGTCAAATTCAATAAGCAAATGCATATTTCATTTCTTTTCAGTTTTTCCTTGTAAATTTAAGAGCTAAGCACATTCTGTTGCTGCTTTAACGTGGTTCTCAGATTAAAGTTCCATGTGCAGGATATTGCTGGTATACATCTACATATTGACATTCCTAAGTTGCTCAAGACGCTTCACTTGGACAAGCTAAACTCTTATGCTGGTATCTATCTAACTTTGAATAATTCTGTGCAGTACCTGCAGTTATATAATGAGCTAATCTTAGTACAGAAAAAATATGAGTTTCTTTTATGCCGTTTCTTCCCAATATTGGATGGTGAAAAAGGTTACTGAGTTGGTATTTAACTGCTCATTTTTTGAATGTTATGTAGAATTGAGCAAGAAGAAAAGACTTCTTTGTATTTCAGTATGTCTTTATATTCCATAAGAAGAGGTGTTATTCAAGTGAATCCTAATCAATCAAAGAAAGACAATCAATTACAATAAAATGAAATATTCTAATCCTATGATGATTACTCTAGAAAATGGAAAAGTACAGTCTCCTAAAATCATGCTAATTAGTTAACACAATCAACACTCCCTCTCAAGTTGTCAAGTGGGAGCAAAGATGTAGCACATGCCCCACTTGCAAACCGAAGTATGAAAAGTCCTTTTGCTGAGGCCATTTATAAACACATTATCTAGCTGTTCGTTTGACGGTACATGAAGCAAACTCAAGGAGCCACTAGTAACTTTCTCTTAAATAAAGTGTCAATCAATTATCTATGTTTTGTTCGCCTTAGGTCATGTTGAACAGGATTCTGAGCTATACTGATTACAACTTTGTTGTTGCAGTACAAGACTTTCCTTTTTCAGACAAGCTCAATTCCTCCATGTAACTTTTGTGGCCAAAGATGCTCATTAACACCCTAGGCCATAGCTCTATATTTTTCTTCCTTACTTGATCTTGCAACTACACTTCCCTTCTTACTTCTTCAAGTAACTAGGTTCCCTCTTCCGAGTGTATGATAATCGGATAAGGTCTTCTATCCTAAGTTGCTCGGACTCGGGTGCGGGTATCCGAGACGGATGCGAATCCGGGAGTCGGATTCGGCGAAATCCAAATTTTAAGATTCGTGGGTGCGAATCCGAGTATGGATACGGGTGCGGGGATACGGCTAAACGTAAATTATTCATCACCAAAATATTACTATATTATTATTTTTTCTATAAATATATATATTTTATAATAAGGTGAGCAAATAAATTGAGAGTAGTTGTACCTCAAATTTTTTAACTCAAAGTCAAACCAATTAAAAAGCACCACAAATGAGTAGCCAATTGGATGATTTATAGTGGTTGAGAGTGCTTCACTATTTTTATACGTGGCTCTTCCACACTCCAAATAATTACAAGTCAATATTAAAAAAAAATTAATGTTTAAAAGTACTTTTTCCAACTTTCAAGAAAAAAAGCTGGTCCCTAGAAAAAAAAGCTGGCAGAGCATTTACTTTTTAAACTTTCAATAAAAATAGCTTCTTCTTCTTCTCAACTCTTCTTCTTCTCTTTCAAACAGTTTCTTCTCAACTCTTCTTCTCTCTTTCAAACGCCGGCGACTCGCCGGCGTTGTCGCCATTAAAAATAATTTTCTCTTCTTCTATTCTTCTCTTCTCTCTTCTTTGTACTTTTTTCAAGCTTTGTACTCTTTACGTCGTCGGAAATTGATTTTTCTTCCCCAAATTTTTCTCGGCTTCGGTCAAAGTATCCAGATTGGATTGACCGAATCCGACACGCACCCCGCACCCGCACCCGCACCAGAGTCGTGTCGAGACGGGTTCGCGTGCAAAAATGAAGAGTCCGCGCAACTTAGCTTCTATCATTTAAGATGAAGTGCAATCCAAATTAGTAAAAGCTTGCAAGCCTTTTAATAAAAGTTCCTCTTTTTGATCTAGCAACCTCAATCCCCAAGAAATAACTTCCCTTGATCGTTGATTTTTTTATTTTTTTTTGTTGACAACTTCAATCGGGTCATCTCCTGACATTATTATGTCATCAACATAAATAATGAGAAGAGTGTTTACCCTATTGATGTCTTATGAAGAGGGTGTGATCAACATTACTTTGTTGTAACTGAAAGAGAGCAACACATTGGAGGATATATCAAACCAAGCTCTAAGGGATTGCTTCTTTTTGTACAAGGCTTTCTTCGGCTTGCACACCTTTCCCTGACATTTTTTAAATCCATGAAGCTATGTCAACTCAAATCCAATTGCATCCTTTTTTACTATAGTATTGATTAAGCTATATAGGACCGCAAATCAGGAAAAAAGATCTCGATCAGATTGATATTCCAATTTTCTTCTTGAACGTATGGATTTGAGCCCTGAGCGGGACCACACATGTTACCGCCAAAAGCAAAACCCCGTATTTCTTCTACAAAATCTCCTAATTGTTCCAGAGCAACTAGAAAGAAATTCTTTAACCCAAAAGAATTTGGTTAAGATATTAGATACCTATACAGAAGTTTTTGCAACTCAATCATAGATGATGGAGTCATCAAGTTAGAACTTCCAGTTATCTAGGTAGAAATTTGATATCTATTTTTCTGCCTCAACAAATCATTTTTTTCCACCAAGAATCGTGATATCATTCTAAGTAATTGTTGGTCTCTTTATTAGCTCGTATTTGTGGTGCACAATCACCTCGAATGTAGGTAGTGGTTATGATCGATTGGACAAAGAAGTAAATATTGGAAAAAGCATTGGATAACTTAAAGGAGAGAAAACTCGACCTCTTTTTGAAGAAAAAAGGAGCCCTAGTTCTTCTAGGGAGGGAAACTCACTTCAAAAGGCAACAATTGCTTTGATACCATGTAAAATTTGAGAAAGAAGGAAATACTTCTTAGTATTTCAGCCATCTTTACATCTCGCGGGATGGAGTTCTTAATTATGTTTAGGTGGTACTTTATTATCAGACTTTCAAGGCAAGTCTCCATTACATCCATGCTACCCCAATAAGATGTGTGACATCATTGTCAATGCCCCTACTTCCGTGGATTATAGACTCAAGCTCTTACGAATAGTCTATGTGGCGAGCCTCACTTCCACGTTTGCTTCATCCAATGCAACACTGAATTTGCACTCTAAATATCCGTTTGGTCTTGCTCAACCTGAACCCTTTAGACTTCGTAGTTTGTCTCCGAACCTCCAACCTAACATGAAATTTATCCCGTGTCTCATCAATCATTATTATGTCGTCCGAGAATAACGTACACCATGGAATTTCCTTATGAATCGACTGCATCAACTCATCCAACACCAAGGCAAATAGGAAAGGGCTAAGAACTGATCCCTAGTGCAACCACATCCCAACTAGGAAGTGCTTCGAGTCTCCTGCCACCATTCTATTCTAACCTGTGTCTTGGATCCATCTACATGTCCTTCATCATCCTAATATAAGCCATTGGAGCACCTCTAGTCTCCAAGCACCTTCGGGGGACACCCCTCGGGAATTTGTCATATGCTTTTTCAAAGTCAGCGAATACCATATGTAGGTTCCTCTTTCTTTACCTATATTTCTGCACCCCTCTCCGCACAAGATGGATAGCTTTAGTAGTTGACCGTCTTGGCATGAATCCAAATTGATTCTTAGAAATGGACTCCACTTTCCTCACCTTCATCTCCACCGCTCTCCCCAAACCTTCATAATGTGATATAGCAATTTGATACCCGTGTAATTGTTATAGATTAGGATATCACCTTTGTTCTTGTACAATGGAACCATTGTATTCACCTCCTTTCGTTGGGCATTTTTGTCGTCCTAAAAATAACATTAAACTACTATAGCCATATTCACAAGTAAATCCAGATCCTATGTCTATAATGAATCGAACACATCAATAATAAATACAGGATCACTAGACCAAATTTGGTTACACCAAAAAACACAGAATCAAGATACAATCAACTTGATCTGTTCTATACTATTCTCTACGTTCTCAAAACACCTATCATTCCTCTCTTCCCAAATTGTCCAGCATATGACGACTAGTATGATTGTCAACCTACTTCTGCTCTTTACCTGAATCGCAACTTCTTCCCAGTTTTGAAGGGCCTCTGTAACCATGGCTTAGACCAGTAAAATACTTTGAGGTTTATGAACAACCAACCTCTAAAGCTGATTGGGGATCATGTATAATAGCATTTTTCAATTCTACAAGGAATTTTAGGCTTTTGTAGTAAATATATTGTTTAGAATGTTCGTAATTTTTTTGATAACCGTCTTGTCCGGATCAACTTTCGCGCACCTTGACTAATTCCACGAGATACCTGCCACCTCCCACCAACAACAAGTACCAGGTAACTCTGCCATTAAGGCTTGGACAGATGGGAGTGTTTTCTTGTTTGGACAGATGGGAGTGTTTTCTTGTTTCTGCTGAGTTTTGAACCTGAAACCTCGGGGTTCTCAACTACCTTATAGACCAATAGGCCACACCCTTTGGTGCAATGTTCTTACACTAGTAAGCTTGATTTTTCTTATTGATATAAAGAAAACATCCCAAGATTTTTTTTTTATTTTTTTTTTCAAAAAAACATAACAACCTTTCTTTTGCGCATAATTTTGTTGGGAAATAAATTATTTTCTTAACCTTCTTGCTGTGGTTGGTTCAATTTGTTTGTTTCTAAGAGCAGAACCATTATCATCCGGCTCTGCTACCCTCCACTCTATCATTTGTAGTTTTGATGAATTGTAGCTATCATTCTAGGTTTCTACTTACTTACAAGATGCTTATTTTGCAACTATATAGAGGTGACTATATGACAGACTTGGGTACTTATTTTGTGTGAAGGCACTTCATTCAAATAGGCCTTAATTTGACATACATCTATAAGGTTAAAATGTTTTGACATGTTAGAGAGCGTGTCTATTTTCATACATTTTTAGCGGAAAATAAATTTTCATCTTCTGATTCTACACTTATAACCCCCTTTGTTTCCTTTGGCTCCCGCTCTAGTGGTTTGTTAGTGATGTATAGAGTAATTAAACATGATATGTAGTAATGAAATTCAGCTTGGATCAGATAAAGCTGGCCAATCGGATGTTCAGGTACATTGGATGCAGTGTAGGGCAACTAAAGGCTTGTGACCCCCCACCCACCCAAACCTCCAAAAGACCAAAACCACACACCAAATTTGTATGGAGCTTGATATACTTGTATCTGATCACACTAGGTATATTGTTGTTGCTTGATATACTTGTATCCCTATTTCCTCGTGCTTTGTTCGCGTTAATACAATGATGGGAATGGAAAACTCCCATCATTAATATAAAGGAGTAGGAAAAGGGGAAAGAAACACTCGTTTGAAGTAGAGGGGGAGGAATTAGCAAAGACTGGAGAGGAAATATATGAATTGGACTGTTTTCATGAGCTGACCTACATTTTAAAGACCATTGCCTGTCAGATACGTCGTTAAGCACCTATAATCTTAATGTACGGCTTTGGATTCCTTGGTATTTATGTATCTCTATATAAGTCAAAGGCATGCCTGTAATATTACTTTTGTTGCTTGAGCTGAATGAGGCTGCTTTAGTTATTGAAGGATCAAATTCATGAGTTAGGGGTCGTTTGGTAAAGTTTATTAGAAAAAATAATGCATGCATTAGCCTTGTGTATTAGTAGTACCTTGTTTGGTACTCTTTTCCAACCTATGTATAACACTCTATAGTGTATTAAGATGTGTATTGCTAGTACCATTGATTTCTAGGTATGATTTTAATGCATGCATTAGCATGATTAAAGACCAATTGCCCCTTAAACTTTTTTTACATCCTTTCCACCATAATAGTGGAGGTTATCTTTGTAAATTAAATTTATTATGCAATGCATGCTATTTTTTTATGCATCAAACCAAACGATGCATAAAAATAATATATGTATAATTAATGCAAACATAACTAATACTTGCATTGCTAATGCAAGCATTACTAATACACTCTATTTAGCATTATTCTTATACACTCTACCAAACGACCCCTTAGTTGTTTAACTGTTTTTGGTGGTTTTGTTGAATTATCTTGTGATGGTTATGATCTTTATTTGACCTGGTAGTGCAGTGGCTTGAGACAAGAAGCAATGCATTTGAACCTAATTATTTATACACCAAAGAGAAGGTACTACTGTTGCTTTGTGGTCCTTACTGTATTTAATTTATGCATCTTTTCCCAGTTGTTGATGAAAAGCTAAAGTTTGTCTTTTTGTAAATTCTTGGGTATTACCATTTATTTTTAGGGGTACTTGTTACTGCCCGAGGAAGCTAGATTGCACCATAACATTCGCACAATAAACATAAGCATCTCTGCTCGGCATTCCTGCTTTGGTAACAGGTCAGTTCATACCCCTTCACTAAAAGTATCACTTGAATACATGAATTTGTGTTCTATAATTTTCATGAAATGATTTTTTAGTCCTTCCCTGGATCCTGCGTGGACGCAGGATGCTTCATACTCAAGTCTACCTCTTCGATATGAATTTAAGGACATAAGGGCAATGCCTATGATGGCTGTAGCATTTGTAACACCCTCCCAGGGGAGGACACCACTTAGCAAAACTAATCTAATAAATAGAAAGTACAACATTTTTCTTTTGTACCCATGTTGTAAAACACACCAACTTAATTTTTTTAAAAAAATAATAAACAATCCCTTTATTAGATTTGAAAAAGAGTTCAACTGTTCTAATGATTACTTAAGAAACTAATTTACACATTCTAAACAGTCAACACTGTTTATTAGTGTAAATAGGCCCATGTGAGAAATATAAGAGAAAAATACTATTGAATTGTGTATTTACATTATTAAATTGAGATACTATTGATAGATGCTATATTACAAATCCTTTTCCAAGTAGTATTCTATATGTTTTTCTTGTTCCTATTCCTATTCAAACAATCCTCTCAAGCGGGTGCATATAAGTTCTGTGTACCAGGCTTGTTGCAGATGTAATTGATATGAGAACCGGTGAAGAACTCGGTAAATATATTTGAAGGTTCATCACTTCACAAATTTTGTAACAATATCTCCTAAGAGTATCTTTTCTCTTACAAAGTGACAATCAATCTCAGTGTGCGTAGCCCTTTCGTGAAATACTTAATTTGGTGCGATATGAAGGCCTGGTTGATTATCATACACAAATTCCATATGATTGATTTCTCCAAATTTTAATTCTTCAACAATTGTTTGATCCAAACTAGCTCACAAGTTGCTACAACCATTGCTTGATATTATGCTTCAAGCAACCACACTCTGTTTCTTACTTTTGTAGATCACCAAATTACTTCCTACTAAAACCCAATATTTGGATATAGAATGTCTATCAGAGGGTGCTCCTGCATAATTAACGTTTGTATATTCAATGATATGCTCATGACCTCGATTCTCCAAGAGTAGGCCTTTACTTGGAACTGACTTTATCTGTCACAAAATTCAAACAACTGCATCCCAATGAATATCACAGAGGAAGTCATAAATTGACTTACAACACACTCATAGGAAAAGAGATGTCCGGTCTAGCCACTGTGGGATAATTGAACTTTCCAACCAGCCACCTATACCTTCCAAGATCACTAAGTGGCTCCCCTACCCTTGTAGGAGTTAGCATTTGGATCCATTGGAGCGTCAATGGGTCTCCATCATTTTTGTCTCCTCAAGAATGTCCAAGCCATACTTTATCTGGATTGAACAACTTCAATACCTAGATTATACTTCATGTTGCCGAGGTCTTTAGTATGGAATTGGTGAAAGAGATGTTGCTTCAAATTGGTGATACCATTTTGTTTATTGCATGTGGTAATGATATTGTCAACATAAATCACCAAATAAATATATAGATTCGGTGTAGAATGTTGATAAAACATAGTGATCAACTCCACAATGAGTCATGCCAAAATCTTGAAGTACTATGCGAACTTTCCAAACTAAGCTCGAGGGGACTGTTCAAAATTGTCGACATACAAGGCTTCTAAATTCCCCTTAAGCAACATAAGTAGGTAGTTTCTCCATATAGACTTTTCCCTCAAGATCACCATGTAGAAAAACATTCTTAATGGAACCCAAGGGTGTGGCCCAATGGTCAATGAAGTGGTTGAGAGCCATGTAACGCCCCGAGGCTACCCCTTGACGTAACACGGGACCTAGAATCACGAGTGACCCCAAGCTAACCTTGAATTGGCATATCAAAGGCATACTTCAAGATAAACTGAATTAAGAAATATTGTGCGGAAGCTTAAAACCATCATATTAACTTAAATGAGGAATACCCAACACTGTGTGAATATATAAATTGTAAGTTTAATAACAACTGAAATATCAAACTCAAAGCTAAAATTGATTTTAACTATGTCTGAAATAAACATCTAACTGACTAGATGCTGGGACATGCCCCGCTAACTCTAGAAAAACTGAAATGGAAAGAAGAAAAATAACGAAAACATGTCTATCCTCCTCGGAGAATGGGGACTCACCACTGATAATGTTGCATACGGATCGGTAACCGATCTACACGCGATCTGAATGCTCGGTGAACAATATACATAAATGAATAAAGCATACTGAGCAAAGATATAAGATCAACATGATGAATATACTGTACATACTAACTAGGAACTAAACTGAATGCAATCGGCTGTAGTGGTGGTTAGCATTACAAGTGAATCATATATCCTTTTGAAGTGCAATCGGCTGGCTAGGAAAAGGCATGTTCGTAGTAGGAGCAGGGTCTGGCGTATGACATGAATCATCTTCCTTTCTTCACCATTTTTTTTTTATATATATATTTCCATGAGATAGAGAAAAAAGGTTAAAAGTTTCAATTTAGGGAAAAAAGCTCCCAGGCACTTATCCCAAGATAATTTCCTAGGGACCCTTCTGGTCCTTAGGAAGCCATAATCCGGTGAACTTCCTTTGTCGGAAAACCCAATTCCCTTTTTTTCTTCTTCCTTATTCTTTCTTTCCCATGGATAACAAAATATATTTCAGACTTGGGGTCAAATCGTACGATATTACTGAGTCTAGAAACACGAAAGGAAACTGGTTTGAGTGGGTGGGAAGTGCGAAACTACACGTGAGGAGAATGAAGCTGAGCAGGGATGCTTTATTATGGATATGCAAAAGGCTAGGGGAGGCTTCTGGCATTAAAGGCAAGTCATTTAAGACTTGAGATGCAAGGACTTTTCTACCTATATTTATTGCTCATATAAGTTCAATAAATACAGTAGGTTCATCTCAATCATTGCGGTTAATGGACATGAACGTTCGGTGATTATTCTGCCAGAAAACAGCTTTAATGAGGGTTGGGGTGGCCTATCAAAAAAAGTTGAAAGCTTCGTCATTAAGGAGACAAGACATGTCACTGAGAAACAGGGGAACTCTGCGTTTATGTGGCTCAGGGGAGAGGAAAGTTACAAGGAGGTTATTCAAAAGAGCAAATGGGGGCCATATCTGATAGGATAGCAGAAAATCAGGAGGAGACACTGTGAAGAAGAAGGGGTCCTTAACAGATGTCTGGTGGGAAGCTTCCCAGAGGATGACGAAATTCCATCACGGAACGAAGTCAGAAGGTGGGCTATTCAAACGTGGAAAGGCATCCATAATGTCAACATTTACGACATGAATGGTATTCAATTTCTTTTCGAGTTCCAGTCAAGAAAGGAAGCAGAGCATATCTTTATGGGGCAGTGGAGAAGAAAGAATCACCATTTACAGATGGAATGGTGGTCTCCCAAAGCAGGTACGGTGCAAGCTAACTTCAAGTTTGATTGGTTTTAGGTTCGGATTTTAGGTCTTCCTCTACATCTCTGGACAGACAAGATGATGAAACAAATTGGTGACCAATGTGGGGGGTGGTTGGAGACGTAGGAGGAAACCACCCTAAAAAACCATCTCCGATGGGCTCGAATTAGGGTTAAGGGTCCTAGGGAGAAAATTCCGACGGAAATCGAGATTGAAGATGGAGATGGCATCTTTCTGCTTCCAGTATGGTGTGAAACTCCGGCAAGATTAAAAAAAAAGAAGGGGTTTGTCAGAGGTTTGACATATGGGGAAAGTTCTCAGCAGAGGGGGACTTTTACGACAGAGATGGAAGAGAGATTAAGGAAAGGCAAAGACAACTTTTGTCCAGAAGTCAATCACGATGGAGGTCTTGTACTGCTGGATAAAAGTGGGCACGTGACTTATGAAAATTCATCTGGAAAAAGGCATGTGGAGGCCCAGGTGGAGAGTCCGGGTTGACTTATATCTTGTTCAAAGTGTAGTGGGGATGGGCCCATTAACTTAGGCCCAAAAGCTACAATGACCTGTTTTACAGAACCTTTTATCGGGGATATTTTCAACAATAGAACATATACAAAGAATTTCATGAAATCTTCTACAGAACTTGAAGAACTCATGTAAGCGACTCATAATCCACCGAACAACATCACAATTGAAATCAATGACATGCAGCGTGCAATTGATCCTTCAGAGTATGCAGAGGAGACAATACTTCCCTTAGTTTGCGAGAAAAAGGTAAACACAGGGGATGATCAAGAAGTTTACACAGGAGAACCCTCCAAGGACCAATTGGTAATTCTGGACGAGCCTCTTCCTATTGCCAGTGAAGACTCTCTCTCAGATGAAGCCATTGATGACAGAACTTCTTTATGGGTGCAAGCGAATGTCCTTAAACTTAGCAGATTATTTGGTGCTGGCTTTGAAGGATGTGATAAGACTGCTTTTGAATTATTTCTGAAAATTGATCAAAAGAGGAAATTCCTCAATCAAAATACGGAGAAACCCATAAATGACAATAACTCCGGTAACATCCCAAAGGAAGTGAGGAATTTGGCTTTTAATGTGAATTTTAAAGATGGCGAACCGAGAAATAGGGGGAGTAAAACAACTTCAAAGTGATCAATGTTTAAAGTTGTAACATGGAATGTTAGGGGGGCAAACAATGAGAATAAAAGAAGATTAATTCGGAGTCTACTTCAACAATGGGGTGCAAATATATACGTGTTAGTGGAAACAAAATTGACAGGAGAAGATACACAATTGATCAAACAATTGTGGTTTAGCCGATGGCTGGGAGAACTACACTTAGAGGCTGTGGGGAGAAGTGGGGGTATAGTAGTGTTATGGGACAGGAGAATGTGGAAAGGTGAATTGGTGGAGGCTTTTGGGCAAGTTATCACATGTAGATTTGAAGGCATTAATACGAACATAAGTTGGTTCCTTAGTTCAATTTATGCTGATTGTAATGAAGTCAACAGAAGGGAGTTGTGGAGGGATCTAATCAATCTAAAGAACACATGCACAAGTCCTTGGTTGTTTTGTGAGGATTTCAATGTGACAAGATATCCCACGGAAAGATCAACCGGCCAGAGATTAACAGGGGCTATGTCTGACTTCACAGATTGGATAAATGATTGGATAAATGAAATGGAGCTAATTGACCCTTCTTTATTTGGAGGATTGTACACGTGGAGAAGGGGTGAAAATCATTCGACTGCTTCTAGATTGGATAGATTTCTTTTCTCTCATCATTGAGACGACTCTTTCTCACAAATTAGACAAAGTCTTCTACCGAGATTAAGTCTGATCACAATCCAGTGATGCTAACTTGCGGGGAGCTAAACTTGAAAAAAATCTTATTTCAAGTTTGAACAATGGTGGATGCAAGTAGAAGGTTTCAGGGAGAAGGTAAACGATTGGTGGTGTTCCTTCTCAGTGAATGGGACCCCTTCTTTTATCTTAGCTTCCAAATTGAAGTTACTGAAAGGGAAGTTGAAACAATGGGGCTATGAGAACAAAGTCATCTGGAAACAAAAGAAGGAAGAGATACTCAATCAAATTGCTGGTCTAGAAAAGATACAAGAGCAGAGAATATTGATTGATGATGAACTCCTTCAAAAAGTTCATCTATCTAGGGAATTTGATGAAGTTTCCAGGAATGAGGAGATAGCTTGGAGACAAAGGTCAAGAATTCAATGGCTCAAACATGGAGACAAGAACACCAAGTACTTCCATAGGATGGCCACAACACACAAAAGAATAAACTCAATTGAAAAATTGGCAGTAAATGGCAGAGAGTTGACTGATTCTGATGAGATCAAAACAGAGATTACCAATTTCTATCAGAAACTATACAGAGAAACGAGAATTGGAGGCTTGGTCTAAATGGTAGAAGGAATCAAATTGTGTGCAAGCGACAAAGCCCCTGGCCCGGACGGGTTTCCTATGAGCTTCTATCAAAATTTTTGGGAGATGCTCAAGGTAGATATCATGAATACTGTCAGACAATTTCATGATCAGCAGGTCTTTGAGAAGAGCTTGAATGCCACTTTTTAGGCTCTTATCCCGAAGAAGACAGAGGCAATTGAGCTTAGGGACTTCAGACCCATAAGTTTGATAGGCGGGGTATACAAAATTATAGCTAAGCTGCTAGCTGAGAGGTTGAAGAAAGTAATCAACAAACTGGTAAACAAACATCAAATGGCATTCATAAAAGGCAGACAAATCATGGATGCTGCCCTTATTGCTAGCGAATGTGTAGATACTAGACTCAGAGGGTCTGACCCTGGAGTTATGTGCAAGCTAGACATTGAGAAGGCATATGATCATGTCAACTTGGAGTTTTTTCTCAATATGTTAAAACAAATGGGGTTTGGTGAGAGATGGTTGAGATGGATTGAGGTCTGTATAAAAACTGTTAGGTTCTCCATTCTGGTAAATGGAGAACCTACTGGTTTTTTTCCCTCAGAAAGAGGTCTGATCAGACAGGGAGACCCTTTGTCCCCTTTCCTTTTCATCATAGCCATGGAAGGATTTGATAGTATGATGAGGGTGGCTACTCAAAACTCACCGTTGCAAGGATTCAAAGTAGGCAATCTCTCGGGGGTGGATATGCAGATTTGTCATTTGCTTTATGCTGACGACATTGTCATATTTTGTGAAGCTAAGGAGGAACAAATTAGAATTGTCAGAATTATATTGGTAGTCTTTGAAGCGGTCTCAGGCTTGGCAGTCAACTGGAGGAAGAGTTGTATATATCCCATCAAAGAGGTTTCACAGATCCAGGCCTTAGCAAACATTTTGGGGTGCAAAATTGAAAAACTTCCAACTGTTTACCTAGGTATGCCACTTGGAAACAACCATAAAGAGCTAGTGATATGGGATGGTATAATTGAAAAAACTGAGAAGAAGCTGGCAAACTGGAAATCTCAATATCTATCCTTCGGTGGGAGAACCATTCTGATAAACTCTGTACTAGACTCTTTACCTACCTATGTGATGTCCCTATTCCCTATGCCGGCCAAAGTGGAAGAAAGACTTCATAAATTAAGGAGGGATTTTCTTTGGTCGGGAATCAAGGAAGGTAAAAGAATACATCTTGTCAAATGGAAAACTGCTTGCTGAGTAGAAGCTCAGGGGGGTTAGGGATCAGAAACTTGGGGCTACAAAACAAGTGTTTGTTAGCAAAATGGTTGTGGAGGTTCGGAAGAGAGGATCAAGCACTTTGGAAGGAAGTTATCATTAACAAGTATGGCCAGAATAGCCCATGGGTTTCCGATATGGTGAATATCCCGTATGGTGTCTCGGTGTGGAGAACTATCAGAAATTTATGGGGCCAACTACAACACAGTGTTAGATACAAAGTGGGGAATGGGACCAGGGTTCTTTTCTGAAAGATAATTGGATTGGTCAGGACTCCTTGATGTCCTCCTATCCGGACATATATATCCTCAGCTCGTCTCCAGATGCAATGGTAAATGAGGTATTGTATGAACAAGGGTGGAATTTCAGCTTCAGAAGGTTACTAAATGACTGGGAGATAGAGAGAGTAGCCGAGATGCTACAAACGCTGGATGATTTCAAGGGCACAAAGTCTGGAAGTTGATTTAATGATTTGGAAACACAATCATGATGGTATGTTGTCAGTCAGCAGATTGTATAATAGGAAAGTGAAGGAACTTCCCGTGGAAATCTCTGGACCATGGAGTAAGGTATGGAAAAATAAAGTGCCAACTAAAGTGAGGTGCTTCTCATGGCTAGTGGCTAGAAAGGCATGCCTAACTCATGAGAAGCTGCACAAAAGAGGCTTTGAAATAGCCTCCTGGTGTTCACTGTGTGTAATGAAACAAATGAGACTAATAGCCATCTATTCATCCATTGCAAAGTCACTGCTCAATTATGGGCCATTTTTCTAAACAGAACACACACAAACTGGACAATGCCAAAACACATTGCAGACCTTCTTAGTTGCTGGGTGCGAAGAGGGGGGAGTAAGAGCCAGAAGAAATTGTGGAACATGATAGCCTCTTGTATATGGTGGACTATTTGGAGAGAAAGAAACAAGAGGTGTATGGAAAATACTGCAGAGTCAGTACAAAAGATCAAATGGCGTTGTATGAAGACCTTCTGTTTTTGGTGTAATGAGGAGGTATAGAGGATGCTGGACAAATTTTAAACTTTTTCTCTTCTTTATAAGTTTAGTAGCAATTTCTTGAGTTGGTTTTTTTTGGGTCACTGATGTAAATCTTTTTGATGGTTGCCTGCATACCCTCATTGCTGTGGAAGACAACTTTACTTTATCAAAAAAAAAAAACTGTGGATTTCTCAAAAGCTGGTATAGGTAAGAACTGAGATATGGAAAACCTCAGAAATATCAGCATGATTAGAAATGTATAGTAAGGTTGAGATTCAAAGAATGTGACATCGGTTGACATAAGATGTCGACGAAGATTAGGTGAATAGCAACAATGCCCTTTTTGAACTCTAGAGTAATCAAGAAAGACACATTTGAGAGCATGAGGGGCTAATTATCTTTTATTGGGGCTATGTTATGAACAAAGCAGGCGCTCCCAAAGACACGAGAGGGATAAGTGTACATGTAAATGAGGAAACAATATGAAATAGAGAATCTGATTCTGAATGTAAGATGAGGGCATTCTATTAATTAAATAATAACAAGATGTGAGGATTGCATCACCCCTAAAGTGCAGCAAAACATGGGATTCAGTGAGAAAAGTGCGAGCAGTCTCAATAAGATGTCTATTCTTCCTTTTTGTTGAGTGGTGTACGAACAAGATGTCTAGTGAATAATTCCTTAGGGGTCATTTGGTTTAAATTCAAGTTATAGTGGGATTAATTATGATGGGATAAGTTATGATGAGATTATTTTTATTGAATGTTTGGTTTGTGGTATTCAAAATAATAAATTTTAAGTACAATTTATTTGTTTACAAAAATGTCCTTCATGAATGTAAAAAGTGTTGTAACAAAAGGGTTGAAAGAGACATTTTTGTCATTTACTTATTTTATACCGGGATAAGTTATCCTGAGATTACTATACCACCCAAGGGGAGGGATAACTTATCCCCGTACTAATTGTTAATCCCGGGATAAGTTATCCTGGACTTACCAACCAAACAACAAATTAAGTGGTACTATAATTTTATCCTAGGACTATTTTGTATTATCCTTTACACCAAACGACCCCTTAGTGAGTCATAAACTCCTGAAACTGGTAGGATAAGTATTCTAAGGCATTGTTACTATGAAAAGTACGAATCGAACACCAAATTGATTTTGTATTTCAGCAAAACTTTCAAATATAGAAAATCACTTAGAATGATCTTGCATTAAGAAAATCCAACTACATCTTGAATAATCATCTATGAGACTAACAAACTAACAAAATCCAAAGGTTGACTGATTCTAGTAGGACCCCAAATATTAGAATGAACTAATGAAAAAATAGATAGATCTGGTTTTGTGGTGTTTCCGTGGTCACCGCTGAGATAGAGAAAGAAAGTGTTGCGGAGAGGTTCTTGCATTCGCCGGAAAAGAAAGAAGAAGACCAGAGTTTCTTGCGTTCGCTGGAAAAGAAAGAAAGAAGAAGAAGAACACCAGAGCAGTATTTTCCTTATTCAGTCATAGTCGCCGTCCGGTTCTATTACTCTGAGGAGTTTGCCGGAGATAGTTCTTGCCGAAGGTTACTGGGAGATTGCAGGTTACCCAGCGAATGTCATATATTGATGAAGAACTCTCATCTTTGTTTTATCTTTTTTCCCTCCCTATTTTATCTCCCATTTTACGCTTACTGAGCTTGTTTTGTTGTCTCTTAGAACAGACGTGGTGGAAAAACATGGATCACGATCATGGCCTTACAATGCAAATAATGTTCCTTTCCCTTTTTTCTCTTTCAATATCCTGCTTGATTAGCAAATCTTTCACTCCTATGAGTACACTTTTGCTGTAACACCAGTCATTCATCAACAAATTATAACTGCAAGGATTCCTTTACCCAAAAACTTCCTTTTCTTTATTGATTACGACTTCAGTTCATTGAATTCAGTTCACATTTGAAGATTTCAATACAATTGAGTTCTGATAACTTATTTTAGGTAAAACTTCATATTTTAATGGAAAACTTCTTTTTTCTTATCCAGGTGGCAGCAGCTTCTTATAAACAGACTTGTGGGATATGACACTATATTAATGAATAGTTTGTTGAATTCTCCTGGTGAAGGTATAAAGTATTCAAGACCTCGACAACCTTTTGTCTGTGTATCTGCTCTCACTTGAGTAACAGCATATCCTGAGGTTCTGTGTTCCACTGCTATATTCCATGACATTGGCCATAGTACTGTATGATAAACCAGGAGGCCCCATCTGCATACTTAAAGCTAGAACAAAATAAGTAGGTGAAGTTTCGTTATAAATGGAAAAATCAAATCATACTTGACATTGTGCTGAACTAGAACCAGAACTACCTGCACAAATACTTGGTTTGAACAGCTTGAAACGTATTGTGACTGGCTTAGGCAGCTTATAGTAAAGACTTGTGCGCAATTGTAGAATGGAAATTTATGGTTCAAAACAGTTGCACACTAGTCGCCTCATATTTGTTGCCTACATTTGACATTGAAAAGTCAGTATTTGTACATAAATTACATCATGTGGAAGATCAATAATTTCCTAACACTACAATCAAATAATTACTATGCCTCAAAGCCGTACTATATGAATCTTCTATATCCATGAAAAGATCCTCTATTTCAAGTGTGCTCTATTTGGACTAATATATTTGAGAAGGTAAAGTAATTTTATAAATTAGATCAGCGCAAAGGATGTGCTATTGGGATGTACCATTAGCAAAAGAACACTCAACAAAACTGTGCCCTGTCTAATCTTGTTAAGAGTCTAATGATTATAGAACTGTTTCAGCCTCATATACATGTTCCATCCTACACCATAAGCAAAACAAAATATAAAGTTAGACTTTATCTTGTTTGTAGAGCTCGCAGAATCTTCAAACATCTTCTATTTGGGATAATTTCATTAGAATACTAAATATTTTCTTTCAAGACATATTAGTGTTTCTCTAGAATCAGTGTGTAAGAGTCCTTGTGAATATTCTAGAATAGATGTAAATATAGTAGGTAGAGTAATTGCCTTCTGGGTCGAGCTCGTTGCAGCGGGCTTGCCTAGTGCGAGTTACCTCGCCTGTGTGGTTTGCGAGCTATTGCATAGGAGCGGAGGTTTTACCTTGTGTGCACCCAAAGGGTAGCGGCTACGAGTTTTCCTTGTCATAAAAAATAAGAAAAAAAAATAGTAGGTAGCGTAATTAAGTTGCTCGGCCTCTTCAAAAATGTTGCCACATTCGTGTTGGATCCTTAAAAAAAACACTATTTTTGGAGGATCCAACACGCACCTGTTGACATTTTTGAAGAGCCCGAGCAACATACACGTAATCTACTATTATAATTAGGTACTGACATGCTTTTCCCTACATGCAGATGTATGCTAACTAGACTATAAAATCATTTAAAGGGTAATCACATTGTGGCTAATTTATGAGTTTCTTATACAATGTCTCTTAAGTTTGGGGTAAGCAGTGGCGGATCCAGGATTTAAAAGTTGTGGGTGCTCACTTCCTTTAACATAAACCTTTTTGCAATCACATAGTATAAACTATACTAACTGAAACTCTTCAATAAAAAAAATAAAAATAAAAAAGCCCTTAATTAGGAAAAGGAAAGTGTAAGAAAAAAAAGAAAAAAAGGTTAAAAAAAGAAGCCCTTAATTAGATAGAAAAAGGAAAAAATAAATAAAAAAGAAAAGAAAAAAAGGGTGCAAAATTCGCTGCAAAAAGAAAAGAAAAAAAGAATGGGGCGGGTGGGATTCGAACCCTGCCAGTGTGCTTTGCGGGCCTTCTGTTTCCATGTGTAAACCAGCGTGCCCATGACTGCTTTCATACTATGGGTGCTCATTTAATTTTTAAATACGTATTTATTATATTTTCTATATATATATATATATATATGTATATATACAAAAAAAAATTCGGAGTCAATGGGTGCTCGAGCACCCGAAACCCACTTACTGGGTCCGCCCGTGGGGGTAAGTCCATTTTCCTCGAAATATCACAATGGAACATATTTAGTCATTCAAGTTTTCGAAAACTAAGTATGTTTAGTCTTGTTTAGTAGAATGTCAAACTATGTTTTTTAAACTCATGGAGAAGTCACTTTTATAACCTCAACTCTACTCTTCTTGAGAAAAGAGCCAAATAAACTCTTGTTTCTTTTACCTATAAAAAACACCCCACCCTTTTTTTCTTCATCATTGTAGAACAAAGTGTCACACAATTCTTCCTGCACATACTACACCATGGACCTCTTCTACCTCACCCCATAGAATCTTACACCTAACTCCTATTTTTAGTCATCTTTACATTCCTTCTTGATCTTCTATAAATTCACTCATAGAGAAAAACACATACAAAACAACATAACGAGAAATATATGTATATAATAAAGTAGAAAGAGCTTTGCGATACACAAACAACCCTCTCATTCTTATCACAACCGGGAGAGCAGACTAGCCAAATACACACACATTCACTCATCCCCAAAAAATGACATATACTTCACATTCCCTCACTCTTTTTCTCCATACCGCAACAATAGAGACATGCAAGAGCTTACCATAGTGACAATTGGTGCCCACTTTCCCTCTAATTTCAGAGTTTATTCATTGCATCCAAGTAGAAAGCTCTTAGAGGCACACATTTGTACTCTGACACAAATACCACACCCATACTGTGTTAGTTGAGAAAACATACATTCATCTCACCACAATATGACACATAACTTTCCAATACAAAAGAGCCGACACAATTAGCTGTGACTCTTGTTAGTGTGTCTTTAGATATGAGCATAAGATGAGCATATGCATTGCTTGTGACTTACCATCTACATGAGTTCTCTCATAACGACTCTTTCAACAAACAAAATTTATTATTAAAGTAAAAAAAGATTAGAAGTGCTCAAGTTTATATTTTAGGGACAAAGTAGGCCTACCCACAATGTTTGGGACCAGTTACTGTGATTTACCAATTCTTTCCGATCTGTATGCATTTCACTCTCTGCTAGACCCTTTGCTCCTACCAACCACCTAAACAAGAATTCTTGAATAATAAATGACAATATTTATGATCAAGAAGTACCTAATTATGTTTTGGATTGACCATGAAAGGAGAAGTCTTGAATGCCCACAGGTGTCTGTTATATTGAATTTACCTGATAAACATCTCGGGACTTTGATTGGGTAAGTCCAAAATGACACTTTCTTCTGACCCACTTTTCCCCCTCTTCTTGTCACTCAGAAAAGACAATCAAAGGGACCTCCTTGAATTCAAGCAATCTTGTTGTAGGTGTTTGTCCTCGATTCAATTGGGAGATTGAATTGACTATTGAAACATGAGTTTAATTTAGTCGACTTATTAGCGAACAAGAAAAAAATTATCAAGGTGGGTGAATGAATAGACCTTGAAATAGTAACAATTAATTCCTTTGAAAAAAGGGCTCAACCTACCATAACTATGGATGAGAACCAACTATGTAGCATCTTTATTAAGAATTCAAGTATTGTATATGTCTTTGGTCCGATTC
Source organism: Solanum lycopersicoides (assembly GCA_022817965.1). Taxonomy (NCBI): domain Eukaryota; kingdom Viridiplantae; phylum Streptophyta; class Magnoliopsida; order Solanales; family Solanaceae; genus Solanum; species Solanum lycopersicoides. The sequence continues at coordinate 41,081,956 of CM040621.1, read as the reverse complement.
TTTTTAGGAACTTCCCATAATAACAAACTTGCAAAATGGGTTTGTGTTATAAACTCGTTTTTTATGTGATCATCAACCTATCACTACTCCCTTCTTTTATCTAGGCTTGGAATCAATATGGAAAAATCACATAGGCAAAGTTGTTCTCCAAACTCTCAATGACAACATACCTCGTGAAATTCCACAAGTGGGGTTTGGGGAGGGTAGAGTGTACATACATCTTACCCCTACCTCATGGAAGTAGAGAGGCTATTTCCAAAGGGCCCTCATCTTAAGTGTAGCAAATCAAAGTAGTAATGAAAAATGAAAAACGGTAGTGAAGAAAGCATGCCAACTAATAGAGAAAAAGTGTAGAACATTCAGGAAAGGAAAAGTAACATCCACAAAATAGTGTGATCACCGGAACACAATAAATAACAAATGGTAACAGATAACAAAAAGCTAAAAACGACATGAAGAACACTAATACTACGATTGACACAGTGCTATAGACTGCCACTAAGCGTAATCCCGTTGAAAACCAAGAAAAAGCTCCACTACCTACTCTAATCTTCTACCCTAATTCATGACCTCCACATCTTCGTATCTTCCTCGGTAAGCTGAAGTTGCGCCATGTAATCTAATCACCTCTTCCAATGCTTCTTTGTCCTACCTCTACCTCTCCTCGTACCCCCTGTATCCAACCTCCCACACTTCCTCATGGGGGCATTTGCACATGTCCTATTTTCTGATGAACTAAAGGCTTCCATTGCTTGCATCAAGGAGATGCATACGAGTTACAAGAGAGTTGTAGCAAAAATAACTAAGAAGCTCCATTACAAACAGTATACTAAAGACAAGGAACTAGCAAAGTTCAAAAGGGTATCTGGGAAATCTATAGGGGACAAATAAACCCAACTATACAGATACAAAATGCATTTAGCTCTTAGAGATCGGTAGGTAGTTGATATGCCAACAAAGTATCTTCTATTTCTCTCATTCCATATACTCCCAACAAATAGTTACTGGTATGATCTTCCATATTATCTTGATGGGGCTATCCACTTTCCATTGGCTCTAGCTTTTGAATGCATCTTTGATGTTTTGTGACATGACCCATTTGAGACCAAAAAGTGTTATGGACATGCTCCATTGATCCGATGCCACAGGGCATTGTTGAGAAATGTGGCTATGTGTTTCTGTTTCCCTCAGGCACATATAGCATCTGTTGACCATCTGAATTCTGAAACTTCGACTTTGCTAGGTTCTCTTGTGTCAAACATGCTTCATGCATGGCAGTCCAACTGATGCAACTTATCTTGGGGGAAATTTGCTCTTTCAAATAAGATTTCATGACCAACTCTCTGTGATTGTTCTCAGTGGACCTAGAAGTTTGTAGGTTGCCTTCACTAAGAATTTCTTTTATCTGTAACTCCCCATTTGAATTGGTCTTGGTCTAGGGGTTGATGTTTCCATAGTGAAGTGCTGCTAGCAGATTTATCATTTCCACTCCCAGTTTTGTAGGTTCCTTCTGAGACGCATTTCCTTCCCTGTTCTGTTGTACTGTTGAGTCAGGTTCACTGCTATCTGAAAAATGTTGGGGATATCAGACATTAAAGGAGAAATTTCAAGCCATTTTTCTTTCCAAATATTTATTCTCTGGCCATCTCCTACTGCAAGATGGTGGAACGGTGAGAACTCTTCCCGTTGCTTACTCATATACTTCCATAATCCAACCCCATATGGTTCACTTAACAGCTTTGATCGCCAGTGATTCAGTGCTCCATGCTTGGTAATTATAATTTCCTTCCATAAGCTTTGCTCCTCCCGTGTGCATCTCCATAGCGACTTCATCAGGAGACACTTGTCATGCAAGGATAAATTTTGTATGCATGCCTCTTAGGCAATATGACTTTGTCCCTCTTGACTAGGTGAAATTTGTGCTCATTGTTGTTTCCTTCCCGAAGGAAATCCCTTCTTATTCTGTTAAGTTTTTCCAAGACCTTGCCAGGATGGGGTGGAGAGACATATTATAAGTTGGAATTCTATCTAGCACCTGCTGATCATAGTAAGTCTTCCTCCCATAGATAAATACTGGATTTACCAAGAAGCCAACTCCAGATACCTTGTTTCTTTGAACTTAGCTCCAAGAGGAATTCCTAAATAGTTGGTTGAAAGTGCTGCAATGCTACACCCAAGGATGTTTTACAGCTCTAAAGGAATCACTCCATTTTGGTGAAATAAGAAATCTGTCTATTCTTATTTCAAAAAAAGAAATCTGTCTATTCTTATTTCAAAAAAAGAAATCTGTCTTCTTGAAGCTTGTTAGGAATAGAAATCGATGAGATCGAATCTCCAGTTTTTCTTCAGTAGCGCAGTGGTAGAGCAGTTGGCTCCTGCTAATACATCCCACATCTCCTCCCTTTGCGGATTTGTGTGAGGACCATAGAAACTATTAAAGCACCATCTGAAGTTCTCATTAGACATTCCAGTATACAAGAAATAGAATGACAACCTAGCAAAGTATCCACCATAACCCATTTCCTTTTGTTCCAGATAACAAGAATACCCCCCCCCCCCAAGTGCCTGATGCTTTAAGCTCCACCCAATCTGCCCATCTATTGCCCCACAACTGTTGGATTAGTAAGCCTGAACATTCTTCAATTTCGGTTTCCTGTTGCAAAAAAAGGGTATCAACTCTCCACTTCGGAATGAGAGATTTGATTGTGCATCTCTTCCTCTCCTCATTCAGCCCCTTTATATTCCAACTCAAGATGTTAAAGTTCATCCAGACAATGAGTTGTACTGCCTACCCTTGACTTCATGTGATTGTTGCCTGCTTGTATCATAATTGATCCCACATGTTAGTGTCTTTCCTTCCCCTTCCCCTTTGTTCTTCTTCTCTTTCCCTAACCTCTGCTGCTTGGATTCATGTTGTTCTATTTGACTTTGCCTTCTTTACTCCATTCTAAGAACTAAATCCAAGAGGTGTCATTTGAATCTTGCTGCATTAACACCAAACGCTTTGCAAGACTTCAACTTGGTGATTTTCGTCCACTTTGATGTTTCAATGGTATTAGGCTTGTCTATAACCTGGGGACAAGTACCTCCTTTATACCATGTAAAGGGAGAGCATCGCACACTCTGTTTGAGTCTGTATCTGAGCTGGAAACAAAGATTAAGTCCATGCACGGGAGTCACAGAGGTCTTTGTATTCTTACTTCTTGATAGCCTTCATAATCAGCGTCTGAGGGTGAATTTTCTGAGGAGAGAATCGGCAATTGTTTTTGCATGAAGTTGCTGGGGTCTTTTCAGTTCCGTGTCTCTTGTATCTCAGATGCCTGCACATTAAATTTGTTTTTGCTTGGGCTCGACTTTACTTTTCAAATTGTCTTTTGAAGTAAGAGACTGACCTCCTTTGAGACTTTTGCTTTGCCTTTTCTCCTTCTTGGGCCTTAAAAATAGCACTCTTTATCAGCCTCTAGGCCAAAGAATGGCCCACCTCCATTCTTACTAATTATCTGCTTTTATCCTTGCCCCTTTATCTGCTGGACAAAGCTGTGCTTCTGCTTTCAATTTAAAGCTGCCAACTTGTCCTTCCTCTAATGATGTGTTCTCTGATGTGTCATCCACTTCGAACATCTAACCTTCGTTGCCGGCATTGTTTCTTCCGGCTAGCCTGATTTTTGTGTGCAAATCTTCTAGAATCATGATTTCATACCCCCACCTCTCTTAGAATATCTAATTGCCTCAGAATTTCTTGTATGTTGTTCCCGACACAAATTCGAGCCCAATAAAGATAGGTTCAATGTTTTGTGTGTTCGTCTATTCCGATAAATCCTCCACATTTATCTCCGATAAAACTTAAAGTTTCAAACGACAAGGCATGGATTGGGACTCCTAAGGCTCGTATCCATTCGTTCTCCAATTTCTGCACCATTAAGGTGGATCTAGTCACCGGCGACCACCATTCCAGTGTCAATATTCTCCCTTCCTAAACCATTTGCCGGCCTTTACCCTTGCTGCTTCAATCTGAGAGGGGAGATCAAAATTAAAATTGGTTGTTCTTGATGGGGGTGACTTCGAGCCCTACAGTGACTTTCCATTTCCCAACGAACCAATCCTGAATGACATCCTTTTTAGTGCTAATGTTTGAAAGATAATTCTCTATGTTCTTAATCCCGACCTCAGTATTGGCTGTCTTGGCTTGCGGATCTCGACTTATCAGCATAAAGAAGGAACCTTGGGTTTGGGCAAGGACCCAAAGAATTCTGAATCTTTACTGTTGTGTTGGTCCACCCTTCGTTATAGCTTCCTTTTGGGATGATGACTGTATCCTTTATATCCCTTTCGGCTTAAGTCATCTGCTGCCCGCTAAAGTAGTTCGTATAATTCACTTAGACACCTCAACTAGGGATTGTACCTATTGAACACCCTACCCTTCAATACATGTATCTATTTAATACTTTTTGATAACATGGCATTATAAGTGTAATACACATTTAAAAGGCGCGTGAAGCCAAAGAATCTTTTTATGGACCAATAAAAAATGAACATGTCAACAAAAGCAAAATCATATTATGAAGTATGAAGATAATTTTTTTTAAAAAAAAAATCCTGGCAGTTCTTCCCCTATTCATCTTTCCCAGTGGGACTTCTCAATTCAATAAGATACCTAGAACCCTCGTTCGCCATTCCTTTCCCACTGTCGACACACCCCTTTCTCAAATAATTCATCATTCTTTCTTTCTAGCATCATTCCGCCATCATCAATATCATCATTGTTGTTATCTTCATCGGAAAAGCATCAGTTAAATAAATAATCAGTCAAAACACAAAAAATCAGAAGAGTTTATTGATAAAAATTTTCATTTGCCTGTGGAAGAGAATTTCATCAAAAATAAAAATCAATTTGAGTTGAAAATAATTCCGACGAAACTCCATTTTTTCCGATAAAACTAATCCGAATGAAATTATTTTCTTTGAAATCGTTAAAGAATTCAAAAAGGTGGAGTGAGGATGATTATCGGAGTGCACATGGTTTTAACCGGCGACAATTGTGTGTGTTTTGGCAGAAAACAAATGGGGAAAAATGGACGTCGAGGGTGGGTGGGGTGTTCTGGGCTTCTGCAAAGAAGAAAAGGGAAAGTTTTTTTTTTTTTTTGCTGAAAACATAACTTTTAGAGTATTTTTTAATTTATTTTTACTAATTGTTATTATGGGCCCAATGCCACGTGTCATTTTTTCATGAGTTATTATGCCACGTTAGTGGCGAGTGTATGACACAATCTCTAATTTTTGTTTATTCTAAAAAAATGTTTGATAGGTAATCTTTTTGACTAATAAAGGTGTTCGATTGGAACAAACCTGAGATCAGGTGTCCAAGTGAAATATGCGAACAACTTTAAGGGATCGCAGATGACTTAAGCCTATCCCTTTCTATTGTCACGAATCGACCTTAAAGTGTAGGCTTGGACTTGAAATCCCCACCTTCTGCACTTGTTGCCATGTTGTGAAGAAGCATGTTTCAAGGCTTTGCAGTTCAATTGGGGATATTGCCATCGATTTTGATGCTGCTAGTGAAGTTTCTACTACTTCTGTTAAAAGGAACCATCTTTTAACTAAAATGCTTAAATTGAAAAACTTCCTACTCGTGCTAAAAGAGAATCCCTAATCCATGACTTAGGGCAAAGTTGAATTCCATCGGTAAAACACTCGTTGTAGTTACGAACTGAGAAAGAAAAAAAGAGAGGAAACGAGAGAGAGAAAGGTGTGTTTACCAAGAGATAGCATTTCTTTTTTAATATTTGCATCATCTCCTCTTCACATGCCTAAACCATATCAACCTCGCTTTCCTCTTCTTATCACCACCGTGGCCACTCCCACCTTGTCACGTATATCGTCATTCCTAATCTTAACGCTCGTAGTATGCCCACATCTATATCAGCATCCTCATTTCCACAACTTGCATCTTCGAAACATGAGAGTTCTTGACTGGCCAAAACTCCGCGTCGTACTACAAAGTCGGTCTAACCACTACTCTGTAGAACGTTTTTTGAACTCCACATGTTTGAAAAAAAAATACTCCTTCCGTCCCATTTTATGTGGCACACTTTTCTTTTTAGTCCGTCCCAAAAAGAATGTCACTTTACTATAATTAGAAAGGATTTTATCTTTAAAATTTCCTCTTTTACCCTTAATGAAATGATTACGCCACACAAATATCTAAGGATTGTTTTAGACTACAAGTTTAAAAGTCTTCTTTTTTCTTTAATACCGTGTCAAGTCAAATGGTGCCACATAAAATGGGATGTAGGGAGTATCTATTTGTACAGAACTTTTTCTCGTTTGATAAGTTAACATGGATTTGATCCCAACTAGTTTGGGATTGAGGAGTTGTTACTGTTATATTAGTTGACATGGTAAAGAGAACATGATGGAAAATAACAATGTTAAGAGTCCAAGTATTAAAGAAGTGATTCCAGGTATTTTATGTGGATAAAAGTAAAAGGCAAATTGGCCACAACAGTTTAGTTTCTTCCAGCTGACAATTAGGAAAGCCAATCTTAAAAACTGAAGCCTGTAAATTAGCAAATTACATAGAATATGATGTGTAGAAGTCCATGTTGTACGCAGTAAATTCGGTAGAGTATGATGATTTAGAAGTTCATTTACTAAACAGGGTCAGGGAGAGATTCTAAAGCTAGAGTTAGGCAGAAATGTATAGTTTATTTTTGAACTACAACATTGTGTGAATGTATGTGTGTGTGATTTTTGTTCTCAATGCCAAAACCAAAACCAAATTCTGGACGGTTTTCCAAAATTAAAAACCATGTCTCCCCACATAACGGAAAAATCAGTAGAAACTGTAGGCATGGTTAATTTACTTAACATCAGCTTCTGTTTTGTTTACTTTCATTGTTGTATTTTTTCGATAACAGCTGGTTACCCCCCCCCCCCCCCCAAAATGTGTAGCAGATCTAAACTTCTGCGTTCTGTCAAAGTGTCTCTATATTTGGGTTGGGAGAATCCCATAGCCTCTTTATTTATGAAGATTCTAGTATTCAAGTCTCTTTGGCATAGTTTACTTTCATTTTGTTGCCTTTTACTGTACTGATGCTTTATGATATGTTCTGCAGGTTATCTTTATAATCACCAAACAAAGGAGTTCTATAATCTTACTTATGCACATGAGCAACCTGAAAGTTCTGCGAGATTTGGAGGTTTATTCTTCTTTTCTATTCTCTTCCAAGTCTAATATCATGTGTTTATATTGTGGGCTACTGCATCCTTTACTGAATTCGATTGAACTTTATTGTAAAAATTGGATGTTCCTTTTCCTTATACTCATTCAAGGTTGTTTCACCCTGAATAACAGCAGGGTACGGCATCTAGTGACTTCAAACAATGGGGTTTTCTGTAGTTTGTTAGCTGATGAAGTGTTACAATTCATATTCTATTATATAGAATAGAATTGTGTGGCGGAGTGTTGAAATTTTGATCTTAGCTAGTTAACTCACAGATGCACAGAATTGTATTTCTTGAAAGTTAGATGTTGCTTCTCTTCTTTGTCAGAATTTAAAATTTGTGCAACTGTTATGTAACATTCCACCTAAGAGTCGTATATGCTCCCAGGCACAGCTCCCAAGGGGAACCTGTCCTAGGCTCTCTCTCATACTCTGTTTGATCCTTTTTAGGCAACTCCTACCGGAATTAGCTTCTTTTTTACCATGGGGGACAAAATTATTTACTTTGCGGTGGAATTTTAATCATACGATCTCTAAGTATGGGTGACAGTGTGTGCTTTTTCATTTCCACTGATAAGTCTTTTGAAATAAATGATATCAGTGAAGGTTCTTTTAGGTGGTTCTTGTGCAAGGAGTTCAGTAGTCGGAAATTCGAAGTTTCCGGCTTGCTTTCTCTCTTCTCTTGCAGTTGGCAGTCTCAGTCAACCTTGTTCAGTAAGATTAAGATCGACGAAGTCATTTTAAGATGGGTATGCAGTGTTATGAGATTAGGGGCCAAAGAAAATGAGCTATTATCATCCCGGAGATGGATTACAATGTTCGGTGGAGTGATTTAGTGGACAAAATTATCAGATCTCTGGGTGAGCCAGTTAACCAGCTCTCCGGAAGTTTGTCACCCAGGGAAATCTTTTATGGATGCTGCAAATATCCAGAAATGGCCGGTCATGAGCTGTTAAGTCTCATTCTGAATTGGAGAATCTACAGGAATACTTGCAGTGTTGCTTAGTTGGACCTTCAATGACCCTTTCAGCTCGAGTCCAAATCCAACAGTCATCCATCAGTGGTTACTGAAAAGGTGGAAGATGACGGCAGGGTTGCGCGTCTTACAGCTCACACATAACCAGATGATGTTCAAGTTTCTATCTAGGCAAGAAGCGGAGAGGATAATAATGGGGGAATGGTTTTGGAATGGGAGAAGATTATCACTTGAGTGGTGGTCTCCAGAATCGGGGACAAATAACTTTAAAGAAGGGTTAGTAGCAAATCAGAGGTGGATTAGGGCTTTTGGCATCCCGCTTCACGCATGGTCGGAAAAGTGTCTGAAATTTATCGGAAATTGTTGTGGTGGTTATATTGGTGCAGATGAGGACACAAAGATTCTGAGGAACAGGGTTTTAACCAGCGGTCCAAACAAGTTTGTGTCTCGAAAACTGAGCAGTCTATCAATTCAAATTTGAAATCTGCTGATGCCCCTAGGGTTTGGCCCAAAAAGACAACCTTGGGCCAACTTAAAGCAAAGGCCCAGTTGCATCAGAAGACTTCAGACCAAGCTTATGTTTTGAAGAATGAGCAGCCTATTGATCCAAATCTAAAATCAGCTGAGGACCCTAGGGTTGGGCCTAAAAGTTCTAAGGCAAATTTGGGCCAACTTAAGGCAAAGGCCCGGTTTCACTTATTATTCAAGGAGGAAAAAGGGGAACTTGCATCTCAATAAAAGAAGGAGATATTAAAGGAGTGGAAGGCTATTAGGCCAGCCCAAGCCCAAGCCCAATCTACAGTGGCAGAGACACAAAAGCTTTCTGAACGACAGTCGAATGCTAAGTTGTCTTAAAAGCCGTTGTTGGCTTCCCAAACGCAAACTGATTCTCTTGAGGAGTGCGAGGGAGATGCAGACGACGAAGCCGAATGCTTGCGACCTCTATCTCTTCTCTCTCTTCCTCCTATCTACTCTGATTTCTCTATTGGGTGTTCTCAAGATTCAGGTTTCTCTTCCCAATTAGTAGCGACACTTTGTCACTACCCTGGTCCGTTGACAGCTTGGAGGAACATGTTATTTCACACCCGACAGTTATCGAAACCTCTCATTGGACCAAGATAGTGATGACCAAAGTTTGTAAAGCCTTTGGGGTCAATTCAGTGGGGTTTGAGCACGAAATCTTAGATATGAGACTGCGAATGGAACAAAAGAGGAAGTTACAGTTGCAGAAATCAAAGGGGAAAGAGCAACAAAAGAAAAGATCAAAGGAAAAGGGTGAGATTGTGGCCAAGAAGTTGCAGTGCACAATTAATTATGAGATGGAGAAGGGTCAAGCAGGGGCAGGTTCCACAAGGCTTTCTCGGAATGAAAGCAAAAATTATCAGTTGGAATATAAGGGGGCTTAATGATATAAGCAAAAGAAACACCATCAAGCTACTTATTCAAAAATGGAAGCCAGATATCTTGTGTTTACAGGAAACAAAAACAGAGTGTTGTTCTGTGGCAATATCAAGACATATTTGGGAATCAAGATGGGTCGAATGGGTAGAATTGAAAGCAAGTGGTACCAGGGGTGGCATTATTATTTTGTGGGACAAAAGACAATGGAAATGCTTAGACTCTTACCATGGGCAGCATACTCTTTCGGCCATGTGCGAGGGTTTGCAGGTGGACTTCAGATTCTGTTTCTTTGGGGTGTATGGACCTCACTCAACTCCAGAAAGGTGTGACCTATGGGATGAGTTGGCTGCTGTCAGAGGCATTTGAGATGGATGTTGGGTCATAGGCGGTGACTTTAATGTATGTAGATATGAACATGAGAGGCACAATTGTATAAAGAGATCCCAGGACATGAAGGACTTATTTGTATTTATTCAAGACATGGGTCTTATTGATCTCCCCTTACATGGTGCAACTTATACATGGACAAGGGGAGAGGAATTTCTGCAAGCTTCCAGAATTGATAGGTTCTTAATTTCCACTGAATGAAATGAATTCTTTGGAGTTGTGAAGCAGGTGGCCCTACTAAGGGTTCTCTTCGACCAAAGTCCCTTAGCCCTAGAGAGTGGTGATTGGACTTCTGATCCTTCGTACTTCAAATTCGAGAACATGTGGCTGTAGCATGAAGGTTTTCATGATATGGTCGAAAAATGGTGGCAATGTTATATAGTAAATGGCTCTCCGACTTTATACTCTCCCAGAAATTAAAATTTTTGAAGAAAGACCTTGTTACATGGAACAAGGAAGTCTTTGGTAATCTAAATTCTAGAATCAGTAAAGCCATGGATGATCTTCTGTTGACAGAACAAGTAACTGAAGGAAGGGTCCGGTCTCAAGTCGAAAAGAACAAAATTTTGCAATTACAACTAGAGAGTCAACAATTAGCAAAAGCAGAGGAAACCTCTTGGAGACAAAAATCGCGGTGTCTATGGTTAAAAGAGTGGGATAGGAACACAAAATACTTTCAAAGAATAGCCAACTCTCATAGGACAGATTGCATGAAATGACCTCATTGAAGGAAAAGAGCAGGTGAAAGAGGTAATTCTTGACTTCTACCAAGAGTTATACTCTGAAAACGAATCATGGAGGCCTACCGCTTCTTTTGAGGGTCTGGGCAGTTTGAGCTTTGAAGAGAAGACTGCTTTGGAGCAAACCTTTGAAGAAGAAGAAATATTGAATGCAATCAACTCATGTGCCCCAAACAAAAGTCCAGGGCCAGATGGCTTCTCTATGGGATTTTATCAGAAGTGTTGGGGAATTATCAAGCAAGATATTTTAGGTGCGCTCAATCACTTCCACAACAACTGCCACATGGTGAAATCTTTTAATGCCTCTTTTATTGAACTTGTCCCTAAAGAAAGGTGTGATAGAACTTAAGGATTTTAGGCCTATCAGTCTTATTGGTAGTGTGTACAAAATTTTGGCCAAAGTGCTCTCAGAAAGGCTAAAGAAGGTGATTGGGAATCTAGTCTCTGGTTTTCAGAATGCTTTTGTTCAGGGAAGGCAAATCAGGCAAATCACTGATGCAACACTTATTACCAGTGAAGTTCTAGATTGGAAGCAGAAAAGTGGTACTCCAGGTCTGCTTTTTAAACTTGATATTGAGAAGGCGTTTGATAAATTGAGTTGGTCCTTCCTTGTTTCAATCCTAAGGCAAATGGGATTTCGAGAGAGATGGATAAGGTGGATCAAGTATAGCTTCTCCACCATAAAGTATTCTGTACTAGTGAATAGAAGTCATGTGGGTTTTTTCTCTCCCGATAGAGGCATCAGGCAAGGGGACCCCTTATCACCCTTCCTTTTTATTCTGGCTATGGAGGGTTTGAGTAGGATGTTGGAGAAAGCTAAACAACTTCAATGGATAGAAGTTTTTGAGGTGGGCAATGGTTATGGTCCACCAGTCTCGATTTCACATCTCGATCTCACATCATTTATTTGCTGATGACACCTTAGTTTTCTGTGGAGCTAAGAAATCTCAAGTGCAATATCTTAGTCTCACCCTTATGCTCTTTGAAGCATTGTCAGGTCTCCACATCAACATGTCCAAGAGCACTGTATACCCTGTAAATGAGGTCCCTGATCTGGAAGATATGGCAGATATCATGTGTTGCCCTAATGGCTCCTTTCCCACCACCTACTTGGGTATGCCTTTGGGTGCCATGAATAGATCATCTCAAGTTTGGAATGTGATTGTGGAAAAGTTTGAGAGAAGGTTAGCCTCCTGGCAACAACAATACCTCTCTCTAGGAGGAAGATTAACACTCATCAATAGTGTATTTGACAACATTCCCACCTATTTTATGTCCTTACTCCTTATGCCAGCTCAGGTGAAACAGCGACTTGACAAAATCAGGAGAGACTTTCTCTGGGAAGGCAACAAGGACCACAAAATTCACCTTGTTAAATGGGACAAAGTCACTTTGCCAAAACAATATGGAGGATTGGAGATAAAAGACTTGGCCTTACATAACAAGTGTATGCTATTGAAGTGGCACTGGAGATACAATCAAGAGGAGGCTGGCTTGTGGAAGGAAGTGATCCAAGCAAAGTATGGTAGTGATAGTCATTGGTGCTCTAATAGAGTCAGTACCTCTTATGGTACGGGGGTCTAGAGAGATATAAGGAAACTGTGGGAAATATTCTTCAGTCATGCCTCACTTATGGTGGGAAATGGGGAACATATTCAGTTTTGGAAAAATATTTGGCTAGGTGACACTTCTCTAATGAATGTTTTTCCAAACATTTTCCAGATTGCATCTCATCCAGACTCAACCATCTCGCAGTACAGGAAAGACAATGTGTGGAATCTGATCCTAAGGAGAAATCTTAATGACTGGGAGTTGGAAGAGGTTTTTAGCCTTATGGCCACCATTTAGACTAGTGCAATCAATAGTCAACGCAGGGACAAACTTATCTGGAGACATAGCAAGGACGGATCCTACTCAGTACCTTCAACAAAGCTCCAAGAAGACCTTAATTGATCAATGGCCGTGGAAATTAATCTGGAGAACTAAGTTGCCACCTAAAGTTATTTGTTTCAGTTGGATTACTCTAAAAGACTCTTGCTTGACTCAGAATAATCTCATGAGGAGGAAATTCCAAATAGTCAACCGATGCTACATGTGCTTGTGCAACTCAGAATCTATTAATCACTTGTTCCTTCATTGCACACTTGCATCAGGCCTATGGAACATGTTCTTCTCACTTTTTTTGACAAAGGTAACAGTTTCGTGTATTAATCTTCAGCACTAAAGGCTGGGGTCCCAAATTTACATCATGGAGGTACATACAGTTGCGTGTACTTAAAACAAAAACTAAACTAGATCCTACTTAATCTTACAAAGGACCTAGGATATCTCTAACCGCTATAGGATCATCTACATACTCCAAACTGTACCAATAGCAAAAAGTGATTGTGCAGTTCATTTTAATCCTGTGTAAAGGACTACTAACACTCTCAAAGCATCTCATATTTCTCTCCTTCCATATGGTCCACCAAATCACTGCTGGGACAATTTTCCATCTGCTTTGGTCTGTACTACCACTGCCTTCATTGTTCCAGCTTTCTATAGCCTGACTTGCCCTTTGTGGCATGGTCCAGTTTGTGCCCCTGAATATGGTAAATAAGTGTCACAGTTGCCTAACTACCTTGCAATGAAGAAACAGATGGTTGATTGTCTCTGCCTGTTGCTCACAAAAAAAACATCTAGAGCACATATGCATTCCCCTCTTCATTAGATTTTCCTGTGTTAGTATCGCCTCTTTAACTACCAACCAAGTAAAACCTCACTTGGGTCATGCCAAGATCATTGAGAGAGGCCTTTGTCTGTTGGAGTTCTTGGAAAGTTGGGAAGTCCATCAAGCGGATCTGGTCTTTGGTTCCAGCCTGTATTTTGTGGTGCTTATGGACGGAGAGAAACAAAAGATGTTCTGATGGCACCCCAACTCCCATCTCTACCGTTAAAGCAAGATGTTTGATTACTCTTTTTGGTTGGGTTAATCTCCCTCTTGTACTTGGTGTCGATTCTTACCTAGAATTTATCAGCTCCATAGATCTCTGTTGTTAGCTGTTTAGATAGCTTTTTTTTGCCTTTCTGGGAGCTGATATTTCTTTCTTTTGTAATCTGTGCATCTGCTTGATGCTTTGTTAATGACATTCTTCTTACTTCATAAAAAAAACAAAAAAACATTCCACCTGACATACTGGTACTTGCACTTGCATGTATATTGATCATATGAAGTCTTATGATGAGCACCTTAAATACATGTTAGATTTGTTGTGAGCACTTCCCAACGTATCATTAGATCCCATTTAAATATTTGCTTCATATTTCTTGCAGACTACCTTGTCACAAAGTGTGGTGTACTCATGATGTCACTCTTTGTTTTCTTTACCACGACAATGTCAGTTTCATTTACATTGAGAGAGACCCAAACACGCATGCTGAAGTTTACGGGTAGGTTCCCTTTTGTATATTTGATGCCACAAACTGCAGTGGTGTTTTTATATCGTGAAATTATAATGCCTTACACATCTGGATACTTCTCAATCATATTCTATTGCTTAAATTACATGTCAACATGAAAACAAAGAAGAAAGGTATGGTCATGCTGTTGTCAAAGTATGAAGCACTCAACTTTCATATACAAATATTCTGTTGATCTTGTATTCTAAACAAGCTGTTTAATTGTTGATTTGTTGAGCCTCTACTGCTTGTTGTCTATATTTTGTTTGATGTAGCCTTCCTTTCCTTTCTTAGACATTTCTACTGTAAAAATATGTGCAGTGCAGCTACAGCATCATGCTCGGCATAGGCTTCCAACATTTCAATTGATCTTTGTGCACGTAATTGAGTCCCTTGTTTTTGTACCGGTAAGATTCCCAGTTGATTCCATGTTTGTTTTGTAGTCAGTGAATGTTGGTTATAAATTTAAGGCCATTCAGGTATAACTTAGAGTTCGACGTGCAGATCATGATAGGCATCTTATTTTTTTTGTTCGAGTTCTATGATGATCAGCTGCTGGCTTTCATGGTGTTAATTTTTGTTTGGCTGTGCGAACTTTTCACATTAATCAGGTCTCTCTCTCTCTCTCTCTCTCTCTCTCTCTCTCTCTGTGTGTGTGTGTGTGTGTGTGTGTGTCTGTGTGTGTGTGTCACATGTGCTGTCCTGCACATAGACATGGATTACTACTCTCTATTAGTTAAAAAATGACATATTCAGATTGTACTTGGTAGCGACACAAGTTATTTAACTTCCTGATAGTCTAAGTGCTAATGCTACTTGACTGTCCTATGTAACACATGCTTTGGTCTTCCTCTTTTCATACTAGTATGATTTAAGTTTGGAACCTCAGAAACGTCTATAGTGGTGTACATCCAGATGGGTCCTATACATTTTTGGGTGATGATTGTCAGCTCTATATCTCGTTGATTGAAGGAAAACTATTTCAACCCCTCTTAAAGCTGCTTGAAATTTGAAGTCCCTATTCATACTGCCTGAGATTTTGCCTAATATTTGAAAATGATCTGGTGCTCCCTTAATAGCAGCCACACATTTCCCGCTTGGAAGATCCCTTCAGCATTTTGTTAGTCTGCTAGTTTCTTGATCAGCAACTTCTGCCAATATTATGCATTGATCAGAAGAATAAACCTGTACTCTTGTATTTATCACTATTTGTGAGCATAGTTTTACATTTATTTTCTTTATTTTTTATTTCTAATGTTTATTTGCCAAGACAGGAGATGTTCGGTGGAGAAGAAGAATTGTAGTCTGATGTTCCCAAATTAGTGTGCCAAATGATTGGCACCCAACTTGTAATACCCGTCGAGTAAACCCTGTTCTGTCTGATACCTATTAAGAAACTAATTATAACAATAAAAGCTAGTATGTAATCAATGATTTGAAAAATTGAAATACAAACATAACGTTAAAACGTCTGAAAACTAATCCACTGATAAGTCATGAGCTTCTAAGGACTGCAATCTATAACAATGCCTTTGGGGCATTCCCAGGAAATACATAGCGTCTTAAACAAATGAAACTCTTGGAACGGTCTGCTACTGCTGCGAACAAATCAACGGAGCCTGTCAATAAATTTAGAAAGTCTTCCCCTAGCCACATGCTTCTTCACCTGTGCACTCAACACCTACCGTACAATGCGACAGGCCCAAACGGGTTAACTACCTCTGAAGGATACCAGTAAGTTTTGTTACTCCCTGAGTGGAGGACAAGACTAGTCTGGAAAAATTATGTAATATAATGAAATGACAAGTAACGCAAGTAATTCACATAATAAATATTGTGAACCTGTGAGCTAAAATTGAATTTGAAAACTGAGTCTGAAACTAAATCTGAAAACTATTGAAACTAAAAACTATAATGGAGCTGAAAAACTGGGCAGTTCTTTTTTTTTGATGAAGTAAGTTGTTTCATTACCGGCATCAAGAAGATGCAAAGAGTACAAAAGAAGATATGCTAGCTCCGTTACATGATAGCAGTTAAGACACGGGAGCCAGCCACCAATTCAAAAAATCTAGAGAAGGCTTAAAACATGACTATGTCTGGCCTAGAGTTAAAGAGCTAATGAAAAACTGGGCAGTTCTTAAAGGAATAACTATTTAAAACGCTTATAGCGGTGAAGCCAAGCGAAGCGACCTGAAGCGACCTCGGAGAAGATTAGCGACCGCTTCAATGGCAGAGCATGAAGTGTGAAGTGCACAAAAAAATTGCTTTTGTTTTTTCAAAACTATGATTTTAATTGTAAATACAAGTTACGACATTACCTGGAGTCCTTGACATTTCAGAGCCTAGGGTTTTGACACAATTCTTTGCTTCTCGACTTCGTAGGAGATCAATCCTTCTTTCATTCTCTCTTCTGCTTCTCGACTTCAGCCTATGGTTTTTTTTCTTCTCTTCTTTCCTCTGTTTTCTTCGCATGTTTTCTTCTTTTTCTTCTTGCCCTGTTTTACTGTTTCTCTGCCCTGCTTTGCTCTTTCTTTTGCTGCTATTTTTTTTTTTTTGGTTAATTATAGTAGCTGAGATTAAAAGTTTTTCAAATCCTCCAGTCTCAGTAAAAAATTCAATTAAAGTAGCTGAATTTCAATTCTATCCTAATAGTCCATTTCAGTCGATTTATTTTAAAATATTGCAGTCGCGGAATTTTCATTCTTCTGCTCTTATAGATTGTAAATGACGTCACAAGATCAAAAGAAAGACCCGACTTGGATGTATACTCAAAAAAGTTAGCGATACTGACAAGACGTATATTCAATGTTTTTATGTAACAAGATCAGAAAAGGGGAATTTATCATCACAAACATCACCTCATTGGATTTAATATCCACAACAAAATAAACTGTGTTGTCTTCCATCTCAACAAGCTTTTTAGTCCGTACTTTGAAAGATTGGAACTGATAAATTCAGGCCGAAGCTTGAAACCCCTCTTAAATTGTGGTACCACTGAAAAAGAAAGGTTAGGAAGTGCCATCCACGGGGAAGGTGCCTAAGGGCATACAACCCTACTCCCCTCACCCCGGTCCCAGTACAAGTAGGAGTACAATTATTTTGCTATCTTAAATAGGTTCAATTAAAAATGGGATTATCTCATCCAAAAGCTTAAACTGTTAGGGAGAACACACTTTTATTATTTAATGATATTCTCAACACGCCCCTCACGTGCGGGCTTGATTCTTTTTCATGGGCCAAACACGTGGAAATTCTTTTAAATTTAGGGTGGTGGTGAAATTCAATATCATGACTTCTGTCTACTCTGATACCATGTTAAATCAGGTCTTGGGCTTATTCATACCCCAAAAGATAGCTCAAAGGAAGAGGATTGCCCAAGCCTATATAAGAAGTCCACTCATCTCATTAACCATCACTGCGAGACTTTTTGCTTTTAACACCCCACCTCACATCCAGTGTTTAGCATCTAATGCTCGGGAAATTTTGGTCAATTTTTACCCACCTCACGCCCAGTGCTTAGCATCTCGTGCGTGGGTAATTTTGATTTTTTTTAGGCTCCAACATTGGGTGAGATGGGCCCTGTTGTGCTACCATGGTGAAGTGTATGACCATCTCATCTAAAAGCTTAAGTTGTTACAGAGAGCAGACTTTTATTATTTATTGATATTCTCAACAATTTAATTTCTTGTTTACCTTGTTTTCTCTATTTTAACCATGTTGGTTATCTTTTGCAGCGTACGCACACCAATATCCATGAAGTACTTTCCACGCTTCTTTTTGCTTTACTTTCTGGTTTTCCACATTTACTTCTTTTCTTATAGTTATGGTATGTCCAAATTACTTGAGGTTCAGCTTTTGCTTACTTTTCCAGTCTTCCTTATCTGACAACATGGTCTATCTTATCAGGTTTTTCTTATCTAGCGCTCTCGACAACAGCTGCATTTATGCAACATCTTATTTTATACTTCTGGAACCGTTTTGAGGTAGAATGCAACTTTTGATATTTTTAGCAGTTAGATTCTTTTTGTTTTAGGGGCTTTGAAAAATTAAACATGTTTAGACGCTAGAAAACCTTATAATATTTCTGTTTGGTGGGTGTGAATATATGTTCCCTGACTTTACAGTACAGTTCATCTGAAAGATGTGTTACCTGTGTTGGAATGTTTGAGGATGTCTATTATACTCTGTTGATCCTATACAGCCATGTCCAGGTGTTGCTGGTGTGCTAGGAAACAGAGGAGAAAAAACAATGATTTCTTAAACATTTTGAGCACATCTTTGTTTTTTCTCCCCATGGAGAGAATGTTGAATCAAGGTTTATGTCTTTAGGAATGTATTCAACTGAAAGAAACGCCAGAGGAATAATTAATTGAAGTTAGATTACACTTACAGTTCCTCTCGACTTAAACGCCTAATAACTTGCTGACTTTTCTCAAGTTGACTATGATATTTCAGATTGATAATGACAAACATCATGATGATAAAATCATGCTTGAATGTATTTTCTTTGAGTATTCCATGCTTGATGTATATTTTGCTGACTAGATGGCTGCCCTAGCAAATCTTAACACTCATTGAATTAGGTTTACAACTGGTTGATCCTGAGCATATTTGTTTAAACTTGATCTCAGTTCGAATTCCTAGCTTTATTTCAGATTAGATGGGAGTTCATCTATGTATGTAAATACTTATTTTAAAACGAAAATAATTTCCTTGTTTTTGCAACCTAAATATATTTTGGGATTTGTCCATGTATGTTTGTTGTTCAGGTTCCAGCTTTGCAGAGATTTATGCAAAGCAGACGGTCACATTTTCAGCAGCATCCTGACTTTCATATCACCTCCTCTACTATTCTTGCATCAACTTTGCACATTACAAGATTAAATGCAAGGAGCCCTGCTCCAACTAATGTTGATATGGCTCCTGGTCCTGGGCCTAGAATTGATCCGTCATTGCCAAGAAATGGTGCCAATGAATTTCCGGGAGTTGCAGATGGACAAGGTAATGGAAACCAAGATGAGTTTGGTAATTCTCTTCAACTTGGAGGGCAAGTGGATACCCGCCAGTCTGAAGGTGGAGCTAACCCGGGGTCGATGAATTCATTCAGCTCCTTGCTGCTGTGGATATTAGGGGGTGCTTCTTCTGAAGGTCTAAACTCCTTTCTCTCTATATTTCGAGATGTAAGAGAGCATGGTCAAGTTTTTGCTGGACAAGAAACTCATGCCACCCAAAATCCTGAATAGGTGCAGATGGCAGCTGAAATGTTGGCAGCATAAGCACAATGGAGAAGTATCCCGAAAACACTGTTTATCCATGAGAATGGAGAAGTAAGGCTAAGGACTGAGGCTGTCAATGTGTGGACAGATATGTGGAAGTTGTAGAGAATTCTGTAGTTGATGAATCACTAAAAACTTATTATTATTTGGTTTTTGTTTGGTTTACTTAATCGTATGTACATATGAATTGAAGTAAAATGTGTAAACCTTCTTTTGGATTGAACCTATGTAAAGCTATTTTGTTGCAATAATCGTCTTTTAAGTCATATAACCCGGTTTGACGTTATTGTTGATGTTGTATTGAATTTTAGTTATCTTCTCTTTAAACAATGTCTTGCTCATTTACTTATCTCCACACCCTACAGTTATTTTCTGTGCTTTGTGCCATCAGGAAAGAAATAGGTTTACAAACATACATCATCTTTTAATAAACTGAACAAGATAGAAGATCAATTTTGCGTATGTTTACGAAAAATAATCATATCATATATTTATATAAAGAGAACCTTAGGCTTACCTATGTGGCGTCTAGAGTCGTCAATATGGGCTAGGCCTGTAGGGCCGGTCTGGCCTAACTCGAGATTTAATAGGGATGTGCTACGATTTTTGGAGTCCATTTGAGAAAAAAGTTTGTCAGCCCGGCCTGAATAAGCCTGCTAATTTGTGGGGCTTGAGAAATATCAGAAGAGCGGCCCGTGGGCCAATAAAAATTAATTAAAAAATATAATATAATATTAAAATTTAAAATTAAAGAGAGTCCAAACTCAAAACAATTAATTTAATATTTGTATTTAGATATTTATACTTTTACTTGAAAAAAAACTTAATAAATATTATAAAAATAATTTTATTTGTGGATTTGATTAAAAAGTAGTAACATTAACATCATGTAATATTGTTTTGTCGATATTTATGATAATATTTTTAAATTACTTTATAATTTAATTTATAATTCTAAAAATAATATAATTTTTAAAAAAGTAGTAACATTAACATCATGTAATATTGTTTTGTCGATATTTATGATAATATTTTTAAATTATAATTTATAATTCTAGAAATAATATAATTTTTAAAAAAGTGGGTTGGCCTAGCAAGCTTGTAGCCCACGTACTTGTGGGTTGGGCTGGCCATTTTCTGGCCCACACAAAAAATGAGCTAGCCCGGCCTAGCCCGTAAAATGTCGAAGCCTGTATGGGTTAGCCCGGATGGGGTGGGCTAGCCCATATTGACAGCTCTAGTGGCGCCACCAGAAACAAAGAATTTCCTGATAATTTATTTATTTCCAAAACTAACATTCCCCTTTAATGAAAAGTTATAACTTTTTGTGAAAAATATTTTTTTATGAAATGTTGCAACTTTTACGAAAAATTGTGACTTTTTCATGAAAATTGTGGCTTTAATGAAAAGTTGTGACTTTTATGAAAAATTGTGACTTTTATGAATGGTTGTGACCTTTCCGAAGTGTTACAACTTTTCCAAACAATTTTAACCTTTCTGATAAGGTACAATAAAAATTTGTTCACATTACCCTTTGTTGTCTATAAAATAGAGAGATTTCTTCTCTTTTAAAAAAAATGAAAATTCTCCTCCTTCTCCATTAAATATGTGTGTACTTTGCTCGTGTCGAGTGACTCAATGACACAATCGCTTATGGTACAGATCATGGTATATAGTTTTACAATCATTAATTTATGCTTCTGTGATACTAAATTTTCGCGAAATTTTACAAGTTATCATATATCATATATTTATATAAAAGAGAATCTTCGATCCGTCTATGTGGCTGACGCCACCACAAACTAGAGTTCACTTTTGATTTATTTATTTATAAAACTAGTCTTTCCTTTTATGAAGAATTGCAACTTTAATAAAGAGTTGCAGTTTTATGAAGTGTTGCAACTTTTATGAAAAATTCTGTCTTTTATGAAAAACTGTGACTTGAATGAAGAGTTGCGACTTTTATGAAAAATTGTGACTTTTATGAAAGGTTGCGACCTTTCTGAAGTGCTTGCAACTTTTCTAAATAGATGTAACCTTTCCGATAAGACACAATAAATATTTTTTCGCACTATCCTTTGTTTTCTATAAATAGAGCGATTTTCTCTCATTTTAAAACAACAAAAATTCTGAACCTCTTCTTTTCTTCTTCTTCTTCTTCTTCTTCACAATTAAATATTTGTGCACTTTGCTCATGTTGATTGATTTACTGACACCATTGCTTAAGTTACGTACCCTGATATGTATTTTTACAGTCATTAATTTTTGTTTATGTTATTAAGGATAAATGATAAGATGTAATAATTTTTATTTTTCTTTACATTATAAATGTTTATACTACGTAATCTTGTATGTAAGATAATATAGTATTTTAGTTTTTATGACTTGTATTCACACTATCCTTTATTGGCTATAAATAGAGGGATTTCCTCTCATTTTAAAAAAAAATGAAAATTCTTAACCTTCTCTTCTCCTCCTCCTCCTCCTCCTCATTCACAATTAAATATGTGTGTACTTTGCTAGTGTTGTCACATCCCGAAACCACACCCTAGAAGATAGGGTCAATCTCGGATTGCAACCGGCGTACTTGACCTCTCGGAGGTCTTGTACAAACCCTTAGATATCATTCATCGCATATACATAATGAAAAGTAGTGTGGAATTAAAACTTTTCACAAAATATTTCATAGTCTTTAAAAACTCTTTCATATAAAATCATAAGAAATACTAAGTCTCAATCTCATCAAACTTAAGACACGAGAATACTTTTGAGACACGACCCATACTTCATACGAAAATAGAAATACTTAGTCTATTACAATACTTTGAAATAGAAGACATAAAAGACATCTATAGATGCCCTCGAGTCAATTGAGGACATACTTCAACTTCACTTGAATGATGCTACGATCCAAGTCTTGCTTCCCAAATGCTCCTCACCTACCAACAACTATAGAGATACATAAATAGCATGAAATTAGTACAACCACATGTACGTATGGCATTATACATAAAAATCATGAAAATGGATATTTATTAGAAATATGCATATTTTCATTTAAAAATCATATCATAATCATAAGAACAAAATTTAACACCTTAGAAATACATAAGATAACATTTAAGCAATTTAACACATTTTCGAGGCAACATTATAGTAAGCTTATTTCACTGCACAGTGAAGTGTCTCTACATCTCTTTTAACACTTTCTAGCATGTAGTCTTCTCACTAAAAGCTATCCTAAGACTCACTTAACCAAAATAAAGAGAAACCGCCCATACAACCTCTCTAAGCATGCCTAAATGACCCTCAAGACTACTTATAATAAGACACGTACACACTTAAGAGATCCTATAGACTACCTAGGATAGAATCATTCTCACTTAATACATCAACACATAGGTAATATGACATTTTTCTTACCAAGACTATCAAAAGACTTACTTAAGTACATCAAGAAGATAACGTCCATAATTGACCTCTTCAAGACTACCTAAATAATCCTTAAGACTAACTAAGTTTAGATCATGTCTACATAATCAACATCTTCCCTAACAGAGTCATTCTTAAGACTTATCTAGGTAAGATACGAAGTGATCATTCCTATGCCCCCATCACACCTTAACTAGACAACCCTTAACTACTCTAGTTAAGTACTTATTCATTTAACATACTTTCTTAGCTTAAGTCATTATATTCATTAGTTCATTTAGGACTCATTCATCACATAAAGGACATTCAAGTAGGTCTTGTACAAGACCTAGGGACTCTCACTAACACTTTCAAAGCCTATTGTACAATGTCTAGATAACGTGTCATACCACCACCTAAACTCATAGAACTTCTCTAATGCTAGTAGGTATCCCATATGATGAGAATAGACAATAACCGACATAGACCATGATAGCAAGACATGGAATCCGGAGTTCTAACCTACTCCGATGAGAGTGTTCTACTTGCCAATCGTAGAACTTAGACACATCCCATGTAGGCACATGGTTAAGGAATATGAAGGGCATGCTTTGTAATCTAGTCTCATTCTTTAACTAGAACTACTTCCCTTACCATACTCACTCGTTGCTAGCCTTTGTTCTCATAGAGTAATTCACATTTAAGGTTTATATAAAGGGGTTCCATATCAAGTTCATCACCCAATCACATTTATCCTACCAAGGAAAGGTCCACTAGGGCTACCTCACAATGGCGACAAGAAGCTCATCATGACTTTCCTAAGGTTTGTATCAAGCCCCGAGCTACCCCCGAGACGCGGACACGGGACCTAGGACCACAAGTGATCCCAAGCTAACCCTGTTGGCATGATAATGAGCATACTAAAGAATATAAACTGTTGCGGAAGCTAGATCATACTTAAAATAAAAAGATGGGGAATACCCATGTGCTAAAACTGAGATGTATGAAAACTGATGAGTTTAATACAAAGAAAATATTAACTCAACGGTAAGCTGAACTAACTATGTCTGAAAATAGTCTCTAAACTGGACTAGAAATACTGGGACAAACCCCAGCTAAATCTAGCAAAAACTGAAACTAAATGACTAAAATACTGAAATGAATCTCAGACTGTTGTCCTGGGAGAATGAGGACTCACCACTGAATCTGCTGAACTGGAGATCAGAAATCGATCTATGCGCGATCTGAATGCTGAGAACTTGAACCTACATCACGAGAAGATGTAGCGCACGTATGCATCAGTACTTGAAGGGTACTGAGCATGTAGGATAGGATAAAGCTGAAATAAAATATAACTGAACAAGCACAAAAGCAAGTATAATAATCTGAACATGATATACTGAGTTCTGAGCTAACTGGATGCAGTGACCAATTTATAACATGCTGAAACTGAATACTGAGTATACTAATAAATGGTAAATGTAAGAGAGTCTGACTGAACTGTGGGAGCTACTAAGAACCGATAATAAAACCACATGAGATAAATGTGGAGTCCAATGTATACGCCCCATCGAGAGGACCCCATATACCCTGCCAGAGGTATAAAGGCATTCTGGCGTGATCACTAAACTGATTGCCCACAGAGGGGACTTACAACCTACTTGTCTAGTAGTTCTGGGACTAATTGGGTACGCTGAACCCTAGTCCAACTCGATATTATGATACTTCCATTGATTTATGTAGTTAACTGATTATGTTTGAATTTCTGTAAAATATTGGATAGCTCAAAACTGAACATGCAAACTGAGAATGCAACATTTAATCTGATAATGATGCATTAATAACTGAGGCATGTATAACTGAATAGCTGAAATATCTTACCTAGCATGTGTAATTCATGAACTAAAGAAATACATAGCTAGGGTTCTGAAATTTATGCAATAATATGAGTAATAACATGGAAATCTGATTTGGAACATATAACTAATAAATTCATGAAGTTCTATCAAAGTTCTAGAAACCCTAGGTTTAATCATAACAAGAGAATCAATAATTGACTGAAAACTAGGGACACAATGGGTGAAAGGAACCCACTAGTGAAATCCCACATACCTGGTGATGAAATTCATGGAAAAACACTTAGGTTTCGGGTCTGGAACTGCTGGAACCTTGCTGCGTTTTTGAACTAGGGTTCTTGACCTTTTTCTTCTTTCTTGCTTCTAATTTTTCTAAGTTTTGATTAATGATTTGACGTAGGTAAGTTTTAGTTATGTTTCTAGGCTTAAACTGACTAATATCTGATGATTTAGGGTCAAAACGACGTATCTTAGAGCTTAAACGAAGTGAGAAAAGACCAAAGACCCCTGGGTTAATGGCTGTCGGACCAAACGACGACCTGGACAGACGGTCCGTCGTTCAATTGACGGTCCGTTGTTTGGTCCGTAGATTGTGTCTGTTCGACATACCTTTACTAAAATGGGCATAACTTTTTATTCAAAGCTCTGATTTTAGCAAGGTCGATGTCTATGAAAATCTAATTCAATTATCTATCTTTTGGTATTTCATAGGCCACCAAATTCATTTTGTGCTAAGAGTTATGATCATTTGAAGTTGACCCAACTGCATTTTCCCCCTAACTGTCTGCTAATTCCCACCTGCGGTCAGACCTACGGACCATGGGTCCACATACAGACCGTGCTGGTCAATTGTGGTTCTTGTCAGAGAGTGGGTGAATGGGGTGTCGATCGACGGTCACAGACTACGGACCGTAGGTCCATTCGTCGATCAGTACTTAACAAAATTTTCCTGGGCTGAGATTTTGGGGGTTTCTGACCCCATTGACGGATGTGTAGGACGGACCGTGGGTCAGGCTACGGTCCGTCGATGGCCACCATTGGTTGCACCTGCAGGTTTTCTGAAAAACTGATTTTTGTTGTGTTTTGGATACGGGGTGTTACAGTTTGATATGATACCATTCCAGCCAATCAACCTTAAGTCTATCATTCCTTTACTTGAAGGATACCATTACGACTTTCGACTTCAACATTCATAACCTTACCACTAGGTTCAAGGTTTCACATAAAGGATCCTCTTAACATCATTTAAGGTCTCATGTCATTCATACATACAAGACTAGAGGCTTTAGCATCCTAAGTCAAGACATCACATATTCACATTCATTCATGCATCAAGTAAGGGACACAAGTCAACCAAGACAAGACACAAGATACTTCACTTTAACACATATTACATGTCATTCTAGAAACACATAGACATAACCATATCCTCTTTAAGTCATTCTATACACTATCATATCATCATAAATATGACCATCATAGACTCATATAGTCAAGTAGGGATAACCAAGCATCAACTCTAAGACTATACACACAAAGCCATAACCATAGTCTAACATGATCACCTAAATAACATCAATAGAAGAAACCACATATACTTTTCCATTACTTATCATACAGGTAGATATTATCATACTTCACATAATCAACTACACAAATAACCACATTACTTCAAGTAGTTGCCGACAAGGCCATAATCATCATAATACTTAAAATAACGCCATAAGGCCACATCAATTGCAAGTAAAGAACATAACACCACAACCATAAGTGGACCATACCAATCACAATATAATTGAAGTCTAAAATACATAAAATAAAGGGAATACGGCAACGTACCACCACTCCATCCTCAACACCTCAATTCAATGCTAAATCAACCAATTCAATATGATAAGACACTTACCAATGACCATGAACAATAATTCAATGCAATTATTACAATACTCAATGAAACTAGGTCAATTCACTATATATTCATCAATCTAATGCAACCTAGATATCAATTGAACACAATTCTTACATCATTAGAGAGCCCATAGAAAACTACACTAGAATTCATAAACATTAAGTCAATATCAAGTAACCCATAACTTAGTCAAAAACTAGGGTTCATCAATTTCATGGGTTCATAGGTTAATTGAGTTAAAACCATCAATTTAATAACAATTGAATCACTAATCAATGCTTAAGAACCTTTAATGCAAGATCCCATGCAAAGATCATGAAATTGGATAATTCAACTTTGAAAACTTTAGAAAACATCTTTGAAAGTTGGGCTCGTTGATGAACAGAGTTTCAAGGATCAAAAACCATACTTCAATGAATCTAATTCTTCAATTTGATCAAGAATATCCACTCAATCCTCCAATCCAAGCCCTTCCTTGAGTTTTAGCTCCAATGGAGTTCTAGGGAATTTCTAAGGGATTTTGGGTTTTTGATTTTGAAGAATGAAATCTTTGAAGTGTTTTAGGATTATAAACATATTTAAAATACCCAAAAGACCCTTAAGGAACCGCCAATACCTTATTTGTAAGTGGGGTGAATTTACAAGTTCACCCCTCACTTAAGAGTGAACTGCACGCAGGGACAGACCCATCGACGGTTGGCAGTGGACGGACCATTTTTACACAAACGGACCGTCCTGTCATTCCGTCATTTGGTTTAGAGACTCACCTTTGGTCTCTCATATCCCCTGCCTCAGTACCAAATGATGAGACCCTACCAACGGGACGTTGACTGACCCACTGGGCGTCGATTGCCTCCGTGGTTTGGGCTGTCTTGGACAGTCTTGGCACCAACTTTGGGTCCTTCCTCAAGGACCCTTGGATGGTCCTTGGGGATGTTTGCCCAGACATTTCCAAACTAAACATGCTCATATATGATTTTAGAACCTCTCACATGAATTTAATCCAAAACGAACACGTAAAACTCGACAAAACAAGCATAGACACACAAGGTCGTTTCAAGGCAAAACTTTCGAACGTCATGGACGTTCTTGGACGTTTGACCTCCAAAATTCACGAAAATTGACACACTGCCTATATACACCATAAATACTCATTTAAGGTCCTTATAAAATCATTAGTCACACATAAACACATAAAACCACATATGAGACACATAGGTGACTTAATCATCGAACGTCTTGGTCGTCCCTTGACGTTTGACTTCCAATGAACCTAAGCTCTTAGAACCTGCCTCAATACCACATTATAGACCTATTTAGGACCTTATACATCATTACCAACATTTTAGGCTCTATTTCACCTAAGTCATTTTGGGATCTTACATTCTCCCCACTTGGACAACATTCATCTCGAATGACACTTGCCACTCTCCGAACACTTCCAAGAAAAGAGATTCAATTAGAAGCTCAAACCATACTGTATAACACCTTATTCAATTCAAACATCTAAGAAAATATCAATTTCACATAATCTAGAGATTCACAACACAATAAAAACTAGAAGACATTCTATAACTCATCATGTTACAAAACTCATATGCTTCTTCCAAATAACAAAAACTCATTTTTATTCATATCATACTCATATACATAAGTTCTAACCAATTGCAACAATTTTAGACCAAAGAATGAATTAGTCATATTTTGCAAAATTGCACAGTGAGCAGGCAAAACATTACAGCGATTTAGGCCATTTTTTAAAAAATCCAACTTTTAGGCAATTCATGATAGAAACATGCTAATATCAAGGTAACATCATATAAACACATTTTAATACATAATCATAACTTCATAAACACACAATGCAAGAAGTTAATGAAATTCAATTTCAACAAACTCCTAAACACCATGCACATTCAACATGCTTCTATGACTTTCTATCCCATCTACTAACATACTCCCCACTTAGAAGGAAATCATATCACTAAAAAAATAAATGCAAGGACTTACCCTCATCATCATCACCATCCGGCTTCTCTCCTCTAGTCCGGTGCATAGAAACGCCTCGTTGCTTGAACATCATCCTTTGGAACATTTGGAGCAACTTATTTACCCTCTCTTCTAGAAAATGTTAGGACAATCTCTCACCTTGTATCCTTCCTTACCACAACCATATCAACTCTCGGTACCCCTTAGACACTCACCATAATGCCTCTTTCCACAAGTGACACATGTAGGCTTAAAATTTTGAGAACCACCTCCTTTCTCCAACTTCACCTTAGCACTCCTAGGTTGTTCTTGAGTTTGAACCCTCTTCTTAAACCTACATTGCTCTTGATACTAGAACCACTCATTTTCGAAGTTTCTAGACATCTTCTTAAGTGTATACTCTTTAATAGATTGGGCATACACCATGAGTCTAGCTAAGGTCATATCATCATGTAGCATCGCCGTACGATATTCCTCCCTCACAAGATCGCGACACCCGTCACAAAACGAATCATTTCATCCTTGGATTAGACACAAGGGATGGGGTATATCTAGATAACATAGAACTTCAAAGAGTATTCCTCAACGCTCGTATTGCCTTGCTTGAGATTGATAAACTTGTCACATCCGGGGAGCATCCGCTAGAAGTAACATGGCATACTTGACCTCTCAGAGGTCTTATACAATCCCATAGTTATCATTCATCACATTTTCATAGTAAATTTAGCGGAAAATTTAAAACTTTTCATAGAACTTCATATGCTAGAAACTTCACTTCATATATACTCAAAATATCATATTACATACTTATACTGCAAGTCTCTTTGCCATATTAGACTCAAAAACTTTAGAGTACCTTAGGGACACGACCCTTAAAACTTAATACATAAGTATACAACATTTAAATACTTTATAGTAAACATAAGTAGGGAATCCTTGGAACTTAAGGAACCCTTTCCTTAAGCTTGGGAATCACATATCAAGTTCCTCAATCGTATAGACATCCTTTAAGCATCCATAACCTACACTTTGTGTAAAAAGGAGAGAAGAATGATGAGATTAGTACAAGAATGCACTAAGTATGACAACCATGCAAAAATATGCATTTAAAAAGGGACATTTTCTTGAAATCATATTTCATGCCTTTTTGAGTAAATCTGCGTAAAACCTTTATCCAATAGAATTTATATCATTCACATACTTCATAAAAACATATTCAAACGCCAAACATTACATAAGATCATAAATAGAATTTAAGCCATAATTGAGGTCACTTTACAGTGAGCTAATTTCCCTTAACAGTGAACTATCTTCTCTTTTATTCATTAACCTCCCAAGTAACCCTCTAGTGACACTTGGTGCAATGCATCACCTTAACGTCACAAAGAAAGCATACATACAACCTACATAAGCCAACACATATTATCATGAAATCATAATACATCATAGACACATTTTAAGTCAAGACTTATTGGTTTTACAGTAAGTTACATCCATTTACACATATTTTTACCTCTTTTCATATTCATTCTTATAAGACTTTGTTCATGACACCAATCTTAGTCTACTAGTTCAATGTACATGTGAAGAACCATAACCCCACACATACTTAGTAAACCCTTCATGACACCACAAACCTTGACACTTCATACATCAACATAACTATTAAAGGCAACTTCATCCAAGCTAGGCAAGACCTTCATCATATAGTCATTAAGACTCACATAGTGCATATAAGAATAAGACCACATCACATAGACTCATACCATGCACATCTTCATGACAAATAGACAAATACTACCATGCCATGCATAAAGACATAATCATAATCATACACTTTAGAACACCTTCCTAGAAATTCCTAAGGAGCTACTTGTGCAATGTCTAGATGGGTTCATTACTTTCACCTATCCTAAGTAACCTACCATAAGTGATCCTAGTTAGGGTCCTAGTCATTTACTTCCATTGTCCATTTTACTTTAGGGAAACTATAGCCTTACCGACACTAAGACCATGGATGCTAAACATGAAAGTTGGTGTTGTAGAGCCTTACACCAATGGAAGGTGTTCTTACCTAGCCAAGGTAGAACATTAACACATGCTAGCATACTAAGTGAATTCACTTGTTAGATCCTATGTGGCAAGCATAGTTATGGAACTTAGAGGTACATGTGAAAACCCTCTTAGCTATTCACACATTCACATTGAGATACATGGGTAGGGGTCATCAATCCTTAATACTTCATTAATGACATCACCTACACATGATCTTATCATAAATATTTACATCCTCATAACAATAGTAACATAACCTAGATTCACAAGTAAAGTAGAAGACTAGGCACAAGTTACACATAAGGTGATCATCATAACCACTCATTCATATATTCAATTTTCCTTCAAGGCTATGGTCAACACATATGTAATTACAATAAAGTAAACACCGCCACCATAAGTGTACCATACCACACAATGCCATACAAGGCTTCATCAACATTACTACATAGAAATAGAGAAGTAGAAGAGTCGAGCAATTCTTACCAATCCTTTAACCTTTGGTCATCATTGACCATTACTACTCTTTCATCAATAATTCAAGTATAGTACAATAGCTAAAATATAATGATCATAAAAGAAATCATGTACAAGTCGCTACAAGGTCATATTATAACATAATACTAGGCATCGCATGTATACTAGAAAGTAGAGAGTTATAAATCACTTGCTTATATTCTTTACTGTGATTACCATGATTAACATTCATAATATATCAATAAAACCAACCTAGGGCTGTAGCTAAAGACATAATAATCACGACTAAATCATGTTTCCTCTACCCTAAATTGAGATCACATTATGTTCATGGCATTATCAATTTATAGAATGTGATGGGAAATTGATCTCTTATCAATTCTTTCTCACTTTGATTGTCCATTAGTAATTCTAACAATTAATCAATAATACACAAAAAGGCAGTAGTTAAAGATACCATGGCTTAGACGAAATCCTACTATAATTTGCCATGAGGTCAAGATTACAGTGAACATCATGGGATTTCAATAAAGAGGAATTAGGGATCAAGTCTTCAAGCATCAATCCACATTGGATACAACCACATAATAAATCATTATAACCTATTATATAGAGTATCTAAGATACAATTGACCCTATACGACATCATGAACTAATTACCATGGAATCGAGATACAAGAAAACCAACCTAATGTCAAGATCACAAGTTACCACTTGATAGACTAGAAGAACCTAGATCAATTCATATAAGCCTTATTTACTTTGATCATACGAGATTCATATCCATAATTCAAACATGATATTAACCTAAAATAGTAGCTACAATCATCTTCACTTAATCAAATTCAACATTCAACCATTAAAGAGACAATGTTACAGTGAACTCCTAAAAATCTAAACTAGGCATGTTCAATCTTCATGCATTAATCCACACTGATCCTTCAACATCAAATCATCATCAATTCACGTAAATAACAGTATATATAAACAATTCAACGTAAGTGCATCACAATTTAACCATTAACAAGCCATGATCACAATGCCCATGCAAGGGCTAAATCAATTTTGGGAAGGGACATGGGTTCATAATGCAATTAGATTAAAATCACGTTAAAACCAATACATTAACATTTATTCATCATGATTAAGCCATTAAAAATATTTTGAGAAGGAACCCATGGCTAGAATGAAAGATTGAAAGTTTGATCATGAAATCTCTTTGAAAACTTTGAGAAGAACTCTCCAAGTGAAAGGTTACTTAGAGATGAAGGATCACAATACCTTTGTCTAGTTGAAAACCTCTAAAAATTGGTGAAGAACCCATGAGAATCCAATCTACGAGCTGCTCTTGAGCTTCAACAACAATAGAGGTTTCTAGGGAGAATTGGTTTTGGAGGGAAGGTTTATTTCGTGAGCATGGGATTGGGAATGGGTTGGTCACGTTTTAAATTACTTATATACACCCAAAAATAGGTAAATAAATCAATTAGAGTCAGGTTAGGACGTGGGGTGAATTTCCCATTCACCCCTTAAGTGGGCAGTGCGCAGGCAGCAGTTGCAGCAGCCTGCATCGACAGACCCAATCGACTCGGAGTTGGTCCATCGACGGGCCGTTTTGTGCCCTCCGTAGATTGGGTATGAGGCTGTCATGTGGTCCAGACTTCCCCAGTCTAAGTGACCATCGACTCTTCCCCATCGAAGGGGCGTCAGTCAACCAACATGACGTGCATTGAGCTCGTCGATTGACACTTCCAAGGCAGTGTCTCGACAACCCTTGGGTCCTTCTTGTGGGCCCTTTTGCGGGGCCTTGAGAAGTCGTACCCGGATGTTTCCAACGTAAATATTCACATTGACAATTCAAGGACCTTCCATGCAAGTTTCACCTAAAATGCACACATAAAACACGTCCAAACATGCTAGGCCCCATCAAGACATTCTTGAATGTCTCAAGGGCTAACTTACAAACGTGTTAGACGTTCTTAGATGTTTGACCTCCAAACTTCACGAAAATACATATACTTCCTATAAAAATAATCATAACTCATTTTAAGACTTCATAATCTCATGACACATTCAAAAACACATAAAAGTATCTAAGGCCCCTTAGGTGACTAGTCGTCGAACGTCTTGGTCGTCCTTTGACTTCCAAATCACTTAAAAATTTACACACTGACTTAATACCATATTATAAGTCATTTTAGGACCTTAGAAACTTATGAAGAATATGTTGGGTCTAGACACCCTAACTCATCTTTGGGGTCTTACAATATCCCCGACTTGGGAACATTTGTCCTCGAATGACTCTTAGGACACTTTAATCACAACAAGGACTTCAATGCATCATAGAGAAGTTCATCATATTAATAACATCATCACATATAAGTCAATGCACCAAATTTACAACGAACACATCTTCAAATCATTTTAGCACTCAATGCACACAAGCAAGCAAAACTTCCATTCACTCACTCTTTAATGCATCAAACACAAAGGCTCTTATAATGTTTATAGGAGGAACATCATTCTCCTAGTTATAACATGGTCATTACACTTAAATTCATTAAGATCTTATTTTGCAACTATTCTTTAAGTCATACTTAGGCATATTTTCAACAACACTCAAGAAACAATTATGCACTCATACTTCAATGCACATAGACTTGAGTTAATTGAATAAAAAAAGATCTTTATTAGTTAGAACTAGTGCCATTAAGGTCATAATAAACCATACCATTCTTAGTGGTGTACATGGAGGAATGTCCTTCTCCTCAACACACTTACATGTATCATGAGTTCACACCTAAGCAAAGTACAAGGTCAATTCCTTCTTAAAATGAGAAATTCTCAACTTTTCAACCAAGGCATGCTTATGTTTCCTTCCTAGTGAAGTCCAAATGGTAGGTCACACCAAGCACATCACAACAAATAGGAAGTCATTTCACAAAATGTCAATTTCTAACATATCAATAGCCTTCACAGTAAGCATCATATGAGAAAAGTAACACAAATCATAGGCACACACATGAACACTTAGCAAATTATGCTTTCACTTTTCAAGAGTGAACCTACAATTATGCTTTCCAAATCATAAAAGTCACATAGTTTTTAAGAGACTCTACACTTTTCATTTTAAAGAGACTCAACTTTCCATTATAAGGCTAAACATTACACCTCACAAGTGACTACAATCATGTTTCTTATCTTACCTCATGAAGTTAAATGCACAACTAGTATATCAAGATGCAAATCAACATGAGAAAACATGGATTTTATCAAAAATTTTCTTTCATACACTTTGGAATCTTCACAATATCTTTGAGGTAATGTAATTCAATACATACCAAACATATAAAGGTCACGCAATTCATTCTTTGAGACAAGGCTTCTATCATAAACAAGCTTACTAAAAATTATTAGATTCAAGTTCAAGCAAAAATAGGAGGACAAGGTAGAAAATATCTACAACCTTACTACTCCATCACCATCCCCCACTTAGGGTAAATCCAATTAAGAGCAACTTAACCCAATTTTTAAGAGGATCTTAGCCTTTCAACCAAAAAAGAGGTTACAGTAACTTACCATGAGGCTTCCAAGGCATTCCAAACCTTATCACTTATGCAAATTGTCCCCAAACTTTCAAGTTAGGTCATACCATTTAGCCACATAAGTTCTTCAACAATAAAATAGACACCAAGGTCATGCAACATTAGGGGAAACAATAGAGGAGACTTAGCCTTAAGGACTCTTTCTTTTTTTTTCAACATTAAAGTAAGGTAACTTCTAGGTCAATCAAACACACATCATCACCCTACAAAGATAAGAATACTACCCTAAATTCTAGGGGAAACGTCAATTCCACAACATCAAGAGACTCACAACATAATAAGAAGTTAGAAACACATCTACGACTCATCATGTCATAAGACTCTCATTCTTCATTCCAAATATCAAATCTCTGTGTTTTTACATTCATTATCATGCTCATATGCATTAATTCTATACACATTTCAACAACTTACAATCAAAGAACATTTTAGTCCATTTCCCAAAAATCTTACAGTAAGCTGCCAAGCATTACAGTGAACATGGTTCAAAATTCTAAAAATGCAACATTTAGGCAATTGATGGGAAAAAGCATGACAATATGAGATACAAAACTTTAGCAAGACAAGCATACTATCATCACACCTAGCAAGTCTATACAAAGAACTCCAATCCATACTGGGCAACCTATCAAGGACCACATATATATACAAAGGGAAACATTGAACACTTTTAATCACATATTCTTAGGGTAGCATGCTTCCATAGGTAGTTGCTAAGCATTTCAAGTTCAAATCTTAGTATTAGGCTACCATCATGTAAAACCTTATAGGAACACATCATTCCAGAAGAACTCATTTTAACCATAATAACTTCTTACATACTTTAACTATATCCTGACATACATTTCTCAATATAACATGTTATTTAACCATGTTTGTCACATAAATTTCATATATACCAATAATTGGCATCACATCATCCAAACATGTCAAATTTCACCTTCACACATACTCATTCAACCATAAAACCAAGATAAAAATTTAAACTCACCTTTTCTCCCTCAAGCATAGAGAACAATCTCATCCAAGCAGTCACATCTAAAAGACCACCGGACAAGATAACATAAGAGAGAGATCTTATAGAGTTAAGTTCTATGGCACGATATGAGTATGATGAAGAAATGAAACTCTATCGTCCTATAGCCTCTCGTACCATTTGATGTGTCACGACTCACCACCAATGATACAAGACTCTACTAGGCGTGTCAATATGAGACTTCTTGGACCCTAAACCACTTTTAAAAACCTCATGCTCTAATACCACATTTGTCACATCCGGGGAGCACCCCCTAAAAGTAACATGGCGTACTTGACCTCTCGGAGGTCTTATACAAGCCCATAGTTATCATTCATCGCATTTGTCATAGTAAATTTAGCAAAAAATTTAAAACTTTTCGTAGGACTTCATATGCTAGAAACTTAACTTCATATATACTCAAAATATCATATTACATACTTAGACTCTAAGTCTCTTTGCCATATTAGACTCATTAACTTTAGAGTACCTTAGGGACACGACCCTTAAAGCATAATAAATAACTATACAACATTTAAATACTTTACAGTAAACATAAGTAGGGAATCCTTGGAACTTAAAGGACCCCTTCCCTTGAGCTTGGGAATCACATATCAAGCTCCTCAATCAGCATCCATAACCTACACTTTGTGTAAAAAGTATAGAAGAATGGGATTAGTACAAGAATGCACTAAGTATGACAATCATGAAAAAACATGCATTTAAAAGGGACATTTTCTTAAAATCATACTTCATGCCTTTTTGAGTAAATCTTCATAAAACCTTTATCCAATAGCATTTATATCATTCACATACTTCATATAAATATATTCAAAGGCCAAACATTACATAAGATCATAAATAGAATTTAAGCCATAATTGAGGTCACTTTACAGTGAGCTAATTTCCCTTAAAGTGAACTATCTTCTCTTTTATTCATTAACCTCCCAAGTAATCCTGTAGTGACACTTGGTACAATGCATCACCTTAAGGTCACAAAAAAAGCATACATACAACCTACATAAGCCAACACATATTATCATGAAATCATAATACATCATAGACACATTTTAAGTCAAGACTTATTGGTTTTACAGTAAGTTACATCCATTTACACATATTTGAACTTCTTTTCATATTCATCATTATAAAACCTTGTTCAGGAATCCAATCTTAGTCTACTAGTGCAATGTAAATGTGAAGCCCCATAACCCAACACATACTAAGTAAAACCTTCGTGACACCATAAACCTTGACACTTCATACATCAACATAACAATTAAAGGCAACTTCATCCAAGCTAGGCAAGACCTTCATCATATAGTCATTAAGACTCACATAGTGCATATAAGAATAAGACCACATCACATAGACTCATACCATGCACATCTTCATGACAAATAGACAAATAATACCATGCCATGCATAAAGACATAATCATAATCATACACTTTAGAACACCTTCCTAGAAATTCCTAAGGAGCTACTTGTGAAATGTCTAGATGGGTTCATTACTTCCACCTATCCTAAGTAACCTCCCTTAAGTCATCCTAGTTAGGGTCCTAGTCATTTACTTCCATTGTCCTTTTTACTTTAGGGAAACTATAACTTTAACCGACACTAAGACGACGGATGCTAAACATGAAATTTGGTGTTGTAGAGCCTTACACCAATGGAAGGTGTTCTTACCTAGCCAAGGTAGAAGATTAATACATGCTAGCATGCTATGTGAATTCACTTGCTAGATCCTATGTGGCAAGCATAGTTATGGAACTTGGAGGTACATGTGAAAACCCTCTTTATGTCAAGATGGGGCATTATGGTTATTCACTTATGGAAACCCTATTTATGCCTATTGAGGCATTGTTGTTATACACCTCATGAGATTTATGGTAGACCTTCCTTCCCACATTGGAAAGGGACACACACTCATATTCAAGTTCACTCGGTGCTAAGCTAAGTTCCCTTCATTAAAAGCCTTCATTAACATTACTTTATAAAATATAGGCTTAGGAGAGTAATCCACTCATATGCTTAGCTCATAGGTCATAGATGAAAGTTCATCAACCTACATCATGTGAGAAAATCCTTTCACATGGACATAACATATATTATTAGCACTATCTAGTTTAGGATACATTTGAGCACACCTTTCAAGAGTCCTCTATTGACTAGATCATCATTCATGTGTGTGTGTATACATATATGTGAGCAAACCTTTCACATAACACATTAAGGTCACACATGTTCATACATTCATATTCATACACATAGAAACCAAAACTAGAAACTATCCTATCAAGGCACACATGTGCAATGCATATGCAAGGTCCCATACCCTTGCCCATACTAGTACACCTATCAAGTCATCCTAGTTAAGGAAACACATATCATGCTTTCATAGACATAATCTTAACATGCATAGTAGTAGACACTAGTGAATATGAGAACTACCTATCATTTAGACACCATGACCTATACTACTTGTAAGAATTCATAATGTGTGAGTGTGTGTGTACATTGGTCAACATGATCACATAATAGCTATCTATCTATAACATCTTGAGGCATCCATCCT
This sequence comes from Solanum lycopersicoides, assembly GCA_022817965.1. Lineage (NCBI taxonomy): Eukaryota > Viridiplantae > Streptophyta > Magnoliopsida > Solanales > Solanaceae > Solanum > Solanum lycopersicoides. The sequence continues at coordinate 41,043,617 of CM040621.1, read as the reverse complement.
TTTAAGACCATAATGCACAACAAAGCATAGACCACACAACACCATTTAGCATAGGAGGCAAGACAATCTTCACATTACATTCAAGACTCCTAACCTTAGCTATTCACAGATTCACATAGGGATACATGGGTAGGGGTCATCAATCCTTAATACTTCATTAATGGCAGCAGCTAAACATGATCTTAACATAAACATTTACATGCTCATAACAATAGTAACATAACCTAGATTCACAACTAAAGTAAAAGACTAGGCACAAGTTACATATAAGGTGATCATCATAACCACTCATTCATATATTCATCAATTTTCCTTCAAGGCCATGGTCAACACATATTTAATGACGATAAAGTAAACACCGCCACCATAAGTGGACCATACCACACAATGCCATACAAGGCTTCATCAACATTACTATAAAGAAGTAGAGAAGTAGAAGAGTAGATCAATTTTTACCAATCCTTTAACCTTTGGTCATCATTGCACATTACTACTCTTTCATCAATAATTCAAGTATAGGACAATAGCTAAAATATCATCATCATAAAAGAAACCATCTACAAGTCGCTACAAGGTCATACTATAGCATAATACTAGGCATCACATGTATACTAGAAAGTAGAGAGTTATAATCATTTGCTAATATTCTTTACTGTGATTACCATGATTAACATTCATAATATATCAATAAAACCAACCTAGTTCAGTAGCTAAAGACATAATAATCAAGACTAAATCATGTTTCCTCTACCCTAAATTGAGATCACATTATGTTCATGGCATTATCAATTTATAGAATGTGAAGGAAAGTTGATCTCTTATCAATTCTTTCTCACTTTGATTTTCCATTAGTAATGCTCACAATTAATCAATAATACACAAAACATCTGTAGTTAAAGATACCATGTCTTAGACGAAATCCTACTACAATTTGCCATGAGGTCAAGATTACAGTGAACTTCATGGGATTTCAATAGAGAGGAATTAGGGATCAATTCTTCAAGCATCAATCCACATTGGATACCAACACATGATTCATCATTATAACCTATTATAGTTAGTATCTAAATAAAATTGACCCCATACGACATCATGAACCAATTACCATGGAATCGAGATACAAGACAGCCAACCTAACGTCAAGATTACAAGTTACCACATGAAAGACTAGAAGAACCTATATAAATTCATATAAGCCTTCTTTACTTTGATCATACGAGATTCATATCCATAATTCAAATATGATATTAACCTAAAACAGTAGCTACAATCATCTTCACTTAATTGAATTCAACATTCAACCATTAAAAAGACAATGTTGCAGTGAACTCCTAGAAATCTAAACTAAGCATGTTCAAATCTTCATACATCAATCACATTGATCCTTCAACATCAAATAATCATAAATTCACGTAAATAACAGTATATATAAACAATTCAACGTAAGAGAATCGCAATTCAACCATTAACAAGCCATGATCACAATGCCCATGCAAGGGCTAAATCAATTTTGAGAAGGGACATGGGTTCATAATGCAATTAGATTAAAATAACGTTAAAACCAATACATTAAAATAAATTCATCATGATTAATCCATTAAAAACATTTTGATAAGGAACCCATGGCTAGATTGAAAGATTGAAAGTTTGATCATGAAATCTCTTTGAAAACTTTGAGAAGAACTCTCCAAGTGAAAGGTTACTTAGAGATGAAGGATCAACATACCTTTATCTAGTTGAAAACCTCTAAAAATTGGTGAATAAACCATGAGAATCCAATCTACAATATGTTTTTGAGTTTCAACAACAATGGAGGTTTCTAGGGAGAATTGGTTTTGGAGGGAAGGTTTATTTCGTGAGCATGGGATTGGGAATGGGTTGGTCACGTTTTAGATTACTTATATACACCCAAAAATAGGTAAATAAATCAATTAGAGTCAGGTTAGGACGTGTGGTGAATTTCCCATTCACCCCTTAAGTGGGCAGTGCGCAGGGATCAGTTGCACCAGCCTGCATCGACGGACCCAATCGACTGGGCGTTTGTCCATCGACGGGCCGTTCTGTGCCCTCCATCGATTGGGTCTGAGTCTGTCATGTGGTCAATACTTCCCCAGGATAAGTGACCATCGACTCCTCCCCATAGACGGGGCGTCAGTCAACCAACGGGACGTGCATTGAGCTTGTCAATTGACACTGCCAAGGCAGTGTCTTGACAACCCTTGGGTCCTTCTTGTGGGCCCTTTTACGGGGCCCTTGAGAAGTCGTACCCGGAAGTTTCCAACGTAAATATGAAAATTCACAATTCAATGACCTTCCATGCAAGTTCCACCCAAAATTCACACATAAAACACGTCCTAAGATGCTAGGCCCCATCAAGACATTCTTGAACGTCTCAAGGGCTAACTTTCGAACGTCTTAGACGTTTGACCTCCAAACTTTACGAAACTCTATATACTGCCTATAAAATCATTATAACTCATTTTAAGACTTCATAAGCTCATTAAACATTCAAAAACACATAAAAGTATCTAAGGCCCCTTAGGTGACTAGTCGTCGAACGTCTTGGTAGTCCCTTGACGTTTGACTTCCAAATCAGGTCAAACTTTACACACTACCTTAATACCATATTATAAGTCATTTTAGGACCTTAGAAACTTATGACGAACACGTTAGGCTATAGACACCCTAACTCATCTTTGGGGTCTTACAAAACTCCTCTACCTTAACTTCCCTCCTCTCACGGGGAAAGTATTTCCCAAGAAAACCTTTCTTAAATTCTTCCCACTCAATAGGACCCGACTCCACCGGCCTATTTTCCTTCCATTGAGTGTACCAAACTTGAGAAACATCCTTCAATTGGTACGAACCCAACTCCGCCTTCTCACTAGATGTAACCCCCATAGCACTCAACACCTTATACACTCCATCTAGGAACTCTTGGGGATCCTATCCCACCTTAGAGACAAGAAAGATCAGACGATTCATCCTCACAAAGTCTCTCAAACTAGATGTCATAGTGCTCTCTACAACATTCACCCTAGGACCATACTCAAATTCACTTGAGTAGTCATGGATCGGGCTAAAGCAAGCAAAGCCTTTCTAATATCACTATTACTCAACTCCGGGAGAACCATTGGAACATCATTACCTCCACCCACAATAGGAACTGGGTCACCTTGAGCACTTTGAGCACCTTGAGGAACTTGCTCAACTTTCTCAACTTGAGGAGGATTCTCCTCTTGAACTTCATTCTCTTCAACTCTCCTAGCCGGTGTCCTCCTCATATTCATATTCCTAGAAACACAAGGAAAACCATACGAAAAGAGTACTCATAACTTTTACTCTACAGCACGACATAGGAGTAGAAAAGAAGGGAAACGCTATCATCCTATAGCCTCTCGCCCATATATGTTTCGCGAATCACACCGATGGTCAAGACTCTACTAGACATGATTTGATGAGAATTTTTGATTCCTAATACTACTTTCATAACCTATGCTCTGATACCAAGCTTGTCACATCCCGAAACCACACCCAAGAAGATAGGGTCAATCTCGGATTGCAACCGGCGTACTTGACCTCTCAGAGGTCTTGTACAAGCCCTTACATATCATTCATCGCATATACATAATGAAAAGTAGTGCGGAATCAAAAATTTTCACAAAACATTTCATAGTCTTTAAAAACTCTTTCATATAAATCATAGGAAATACTAAGTCTCAATCTCATCAAACATAAGACACAGGAATACTTTTGGGACACGTCCCATACTTCATATGAAAATAGAAATACTTAGTCTATTACAATACTTTGAAATAGAAGACATAAACGACATCTATATATGCCCTCGAGTCAATTGAGGACATACTTCAACTTCACTTGAATGATGCTACGATCCAAGTCTTGCTTCCCAAATGCTCCTCACCTACCAACAACTATAGAGATAGATAAAAACATGGAATTAGTACAACCACATGTACTAAGTATGACATTATGCATAAAAATCATGAAAATAGACATTTATTAGAAATATGCATCTTTCATTTAAAAATCATATCATAATCATAAGAACAACATTTAACACCTTAGAAACACATAAGATAACATTTAAGCAATTTAACACATTTTCGAGGCAACATTACGTAAGCTTATTTCACTGCACAGTGAATTACTTCACTGTTACAGTGAAGTGTCTCTTCTTCTCTTTTAGCACCTCCTAGCATGTAGTCTTCTCACTAAAAGCTATCCTAAGACTCACTTAAGCAACACAAAGAGAGACCGCCCATACAACCTCTCTAAGCATGCTAAATGACCCTAAAGACTACTTATAATAAGACACATATACACTTAAGATATCCAATAGACTACCTAGGATAGAATCATTCTCACTTAATACATCAACACATAGGTAATATGACATTTTCCTTACCAAGGTTGTCAAAAGACTTACTTAAGTACATCAAGAAGATAACGTCCATAATTGACCTCTTCAAGACTAACTAAATAATCCTTAGGACTACCTAAGTTTAGATCATGTCTACATAATCAACATCTTCCCTAACTAGAGTCATTCTTAAGACTTATCTAGGTAAGATACGAAGTTACCATTCCTATGCCCCCTTCACACCTTAACTAGACAACCATTAACTACTCTAGTTAAGTATATATTCATTTAACATACTTTCTTAGCTTTAGTCATTATATTCATTAGTTAATTTAGGACTCATTCATCACATAAAGGACATTCAAGTAATGATCTTGGACAAGACCTAGGGACTCTCACTAACACCTTCAAAGCCTATTATGCAATGTCTAGATAGCGTCCCATACCACCACCTAAACTTTATAGAACTTCTCTAATGCTAGTAGGTATCCCATACGATGAGAATAGGCAATAACTGACATAGACCATGATAGCAAGAGATGGAATCCGTAGTTCTAACCTACTCCGATGAGGGTGTTCTACTTGCCAATGGTAGAACTTAGACACATCCCATTTAGGCACAAGGTTAAGGAATATGAAGGGCATGCTTTGTAATCTAGTCTTATTCTTTAACTAGAACTACTTCACTTACCATACTCACTCGGTGCTAGCCTTTGTTCTCATAGAGTAATTCACATTTAAGGTTCATATAAAGGGGTTCCATATCAAGTTCATAATCCAATCATATTTACCCTACCAAGGAAAGGTCCACTAGGGCTACCTCACAATGGTGACAAGAAGCTCATCATGAATTTCCTAAGGTTTGATATGATTCTGTTCCAGCCAATCAACCTTAAGTCTATCATTCTTTTACTTTAAAGATACCATTACGACTTTCGACTTCAACATTCATAACCTTACCACTAGGTTCAAGGTTTCACATAAAGGACCCTCTTAACATCATTTAAGGTCCCATGTCATTCATACATACAAGAATAGAGGCTTTAGCATCCTAAGTCAAGACGTCACATATTCACATTCATACATGCATCAAGTAAGGGACACAAGTCAACCAAGACAAGACACAACATACTTCACTTTAACACATATTACATGTCATTCTAGAAACACATAAGCATAACCATATCCTCTTTAAGTCATCCTATACACTATCGTATCATCATCAATATGACCATCATAGACTCATATAGTCAAGTAGGGATAACCAAGAATCAACCTAAGACTATACACACAAAGCCATATCCATAGTCTAACATGATCACCTAAATAACATCAATAAAAGAAACCACATATACTTTTCCATTACTTATCATATAGGTATATATTATCATACTTCACATAATCAACTACACAAATAACCACATCACTTCAAGTAGTTGCCGACAAGGCCATAATCATCATAATACTTAAAATAACGCCAACAAGGCCACATCAATTGCAAGTAAAGCACATAACACCGCCACCATAAGTGGAACATAACAATCACAATACAATTGAAGTCTAAAATACATAAAATAAAGGGAATAGGGCAGCGTACCACCACTCCATCCTCAACACCTCAATTCGATGCTAAATCAACCAATTCAATATCATGAGGCCCTTACCAATGACCATGAACAATAATTCAATGCAATTATAATAATAATCAATTAAACTAGGTCAATTCACTATATATTCATCAATATAATACAACCTATATATCAATTGAACACAATTCTTACATCATTAGAGAGCCCATAGAAAACTACACTAGAATTCATAAACATTAAGTCAATATCAAGTAACCCATAACTTAGTCAAAAACTAGGGTTCATCAATTTCATGGGTTCATAGGTTAATTGAGTTAAAATCATCAATTTAATAACAATTCAATCACTAATCAATGCTTAAAAACCTTTAATGCAAGAACCCATGCATAGATCATGACATTGGACAATTCAAATTTGAAAACTTTAGAAAACATCTTTGAAAGTTGGGCTCCTTGATGAAGAGAGTTTAAAGGATCAAAAACCATACCTCAATGAAGATAATTCTTCAATTTGATGAAGAATATCCACTCAATCCTCCAATCCAAGCCCTTCTGTAATGACCCGGATTCTGGAATCCGAATCGCCACCGGCGTCGTTGACCTCTCAGAGGTCGCAAACAAGCCTCTTCTTGCATTCATCACATTCATATGGTTAATTTTAGCGAAAAATTTAAAAATTTTAAACGTATGAAGTATACATAGACTTCATATAGTTATTTCATGGATTCGTCATATACTAAGCTCAACATAAATGTAACAACCATCTATCATAAGAATCAATTTGAAACAGAATAAGAATATATAATAAATACGTTTGCCAAACACGGCCTTATTACAATAGCTTCAAAATGGAAGTACGAAAGAAACACTAGGGAAAACATCCACTAACTATGTCTAAAACTAAGGCTAGACTAAAACTGTAGCATCCTCGAAATTAAGAGGACCTACCAAATGGTCTGGAGAAACGCTGATGTCCAATCCGTTGCAAGAGTTGTCAATCTGTCCTTTAACCTGCATCTATAAAATAGTAAATAGTAGGGGTTATTACACCACTTGTAATAAGTATGAGTGTATGCACACATAAACATAAAGCTATGCATGATCAAGGAAAGCTCTTCCTAAATGACATGCTATTTCTGGAAAGTCTAGTCACTAGACTTTCTTAATTCGTTGGTTGTGAATTGTGGTACGAATATGATGTATTTTAATGCATTCAAAGCACACAACTCATTTTCTATATGGTTACAAGACATTAGTATCATCAACATAATTTTAGAACAACTCGGCGAAGATTTGAGATTTTGATCCTCTTAGTCCGAGAGCTCCTCTTTGTACACTTAGATTATTTTTCAGTCTTTTTCTTCTTCTTGTTGTGTAGTTCAATAACTCCTTTGGTCCTATGTTTTACTTACAAGTACAATGATTCATTGTAGTCCCATACCCACAATGAATTAAGTAAGTAATTCAAGAGATTAAGGAAATGACTTAACTACAATTTTGGGCACAAATATATTTATAAGTCAATACTTATTGACTATACTCATTCTTTAGTTGATTGCATAATGTGCATAGTTCTTGGGGCATATGATTAAAGCTTATGATCTTGCTTAATTTGGGCATGAATTCTTTATAAGCCAATCTTTATTGGCTAAATACATTAGTTAGTCATTTTGGATAAGCATATTTGAATTCATTATTGTCTTTGATATTTTCCTAATAATGGAAGTCATTATAAGCCAATTTTATTTGACTTTGTTCATTTTCATGACATGAAGATTCATTATTAGCTATGCCCTTTACTTATTGTAAACTTCATTGGACATGCTTTGACTATTCTTATAGCAAGTCATTCATTACACAATATATTCATTACATTTCATAAGCCATTCTCTATTGATCATTCCATTGATTCATTACTTTCATGTAGGGAAGTTATGGGTTATTTAGTTAACGTTTTCATGTTTTATATATTATACATTTCATATCTACGAGACCTTGGAGTTGTGGATGTAGCATTAAGACATCTCAAGTGAGGGTCCAACATATGGGACCTCAACCCGAGGGCCTTCTTTAGCAAACACAGAGTCTGCTTCATTCGTTCATTCGTACTTCACATTATTCATTTCATTCATTCGTAGGCTGATGTAAACACCAGCTATACCTAGGATGAAGTTTAAGACTCTCATCGGGATTATGAAGTGCAATGACCAATAATGACCTAATTTCATTACTTGAATCTGATTTCACCTCCTGATTGTCTTGCACAAACACCTTCAGTATCGTTCATTTCTTTATCTTTCATACTTTGAGAAACTTCAACCTTAACCGACATAGATCATGTGAGTATCATGATATCCGGTGTCTTCCCCACACCGAAAAGAGGTGGAGTCACTGGCCAAGGTGAAACCAAAACATCCCTAGCTCGCTTAGGTGGAAAACCACTGGCTAGTTCCCTATGTTGGCAGCATAGTTCAAAAGACTAGGAGATTTAGGGAGACCCATACCCACCTTGGTGGACAGTCTCATCTCATGAGAATTACGTGAACCTCCGCCCTTCCCGAAAGAAGGCATCACCACTCATAACTAGCCCATCGGTGCTCACTTTAAAGTTCCTATTTACATTCAACTCATACATCATCGAAGATTACTTCTAGCATGAGGTATTCATATCTCATTAGATGATTTCTCATCTCTTCTTTACGTATTAAGTGTGAATTGTCCTTACACTTACATATAGAATGTGATTGAGATTTATTTACTCTTTTGATGACTTGTCATCCTTACTTTACATTGATGAAATGTGAATTGTCCTTACATATCATCCTTACTTTACATTGATGAATGTGAATTGTCCTTAAATATCATCCTTAGGTGTTAATGAGACTAGTCTCACACATTCTAACACCTTCATTCGTGAGTATTCTTTTAACAAATTAGCTTTGATGTAAGTAAGACTTGTCTCACTTCCTTTAACACCCCATTCTGGTCATTTAATTAATTTAGACCCCTTTAATTATGTTATAACTCACGTTACTTACTTACTTTAGTGTAGTAGCTTCATATCACCGTTTATGGATGATGAGCACTTCATTCAATGAGTTTCATGTGTTCATAGTTCATTCTTGTGGAGCATGTTGGGAGTTGTCCCAATGAATGTCATGCCCTTGGTTATGGATTCATTGATATTACTTTAGAAGTGCTTAATATATACTTGATACTCTTACTACACAAGAATTGACATATGATTAGTATTGGTTCAAGATTTGGGATGTTAGACTAGCAAATTCATTCTTTTTGGCATAAGTCAATTTTACGTATGTTCATATTTAAATTGCCATATGTATGAACCCTTAGCCAATCTTTTAATCACTTACATAAGTTCCTATCCATTAGAATATATTCATTTTGACCGAATAGAGTTAGCCAATTTTATTGGAACCAGATAGCCAATTTATTCAAGATATGATTTCATAGATGTCTTTGAGCCAATTCTTAGTTTATAGCTTTTAGTGTAACGTTTTAAGAACATGTTGGACAACATCATATTAACATTTAATGGCTTTATCATCTTCATAACATCACAACAACAGCAAGACAACATTCGGCCAAAGACACATAATTTACTTAACACATCACGGACTTAACTTAGCATATTATCGATCTTTAATTATCATGATAAGATTAACTTTATGCAATTACAAGTTCATAGGTTCATTCAATACTCATCATTCAAGAACAATACATGTTAAGAACATCCAGCACCACATACCAACAACATGATCTCTAACCTATTCAACATTGAAATTGAAAAGTATACTAGGGAAGGGAAGTTCGACGAGAACGACGGGAACAACCCTAGTTTTCAAGATCTTGTGAATCGTTCAAAGGAAAATATTCTTGGAGAAAGAATTACAGGAGAGAAACCCATACCTTATGTAGAACTTAATCTATGAAGACCACCTTGAACGAAACCTTGAAGAAACCTTGAAATCGCCCTAGAGAAATCAATAAATTTTCTGCCTTTTTCTTGCGTTCGTGGCTTACTGTTTTTGCGTCCTTTTTTTCCCTATGAGTTTGAACGTGATTTTTAGGTTTAATAACTGATATTGAATTATAAAACTTAGGTTTAATAAGTTAATTTAATAAACTAATTAACCAATTACCAAAACGCCCCTCCTAAGTTGACTAAACATAGGAGAACATAACACTTGGTCAAATCTGGAAATTGGTGTTGACTATGGTTTTGGTCAATATTTTGACTTTATATTAATTAAGTAAATCCTTAATTTAATTAATTTAGGGACCTAGGGTAAGTACTAAAGTACCCCTAAGTCATTAGAACCAAAATTAACCCTTTTGGACCATCCTAGGTTAAGTACTAGGATGCTTCTTGAGTTGTACTAGGTTAGTGTAAGAATTTTGTTTTGATCATTTAAACTAATTAATTAAATTGCTAATTTAATTAATTAAGTGACCTAAGGTAATTAATAGAGTACCCTTAAGTCGTTAAGACCATAACCAATCCTTTGAACCATTCTAGGTTAGGTACTAGGTTGTCTTTTTCTTGTTTTAACTGAAATCTGGAAATTGCTTGTGATTTCGGTTTTGCCCCTTTAAATTAATTAGTTAAGTTGATAAATTAATTAATTAAGTATCCTAGGGTAATTAATAAAGTATCCCTAGGTTTTTAGGACCTTAACTAACTCTTTGGACCATCCTAGGTTAGGTACTAGGTTGTCCCTTTCTTGTCTTAACCGAAATCTAAATATTTTCTTTGTAGTTTCGGTTTTAGCCCTTTTAAATTAATTAATTAAGTTGCTAAATTAATTAATTAGGTAACCTAGGGGAATTAATAAAGTACCCCTAAGTTGTTAGGACCATAACTAACCTTTTGGACCATCCAAGGTTAGCTAATAGGTTGTCTCTTCAACTAGTACTAGGTTAGTGTCAACCCGGTTTAGTCCTAGGTTGTCGGGTGCACTAATTAGTTTATTTCGTTTGGTCATAGGTTAGTTGGTTATTTAGGGAAGTAGGTTAGAGTCTATAATTGGTTAGGAAGTTAGTTCCCACATGGAGTGGTCCCTTGTGCACTTTTTCCCCCTAACTACCCTAACCAAATTCGGTTAGGGTGGTCCCTTCTTGGCCGTATCTCCCAATGTGCTTGCACATGGGCTTGCACATGGGTTGCTTGTACTTTTCTAACTAACTATTATTTATGGTTACTTTGGGAATGTTTACTTATTGTCCCAAGGATCCTCACTATGTTCTTGGGCACTGCTTAATTTACATGATCATTTTAAATGGTCATGTGGAATGGTACTAGGCTTGACACTTGGATGCCTAGTACTTAATATCTATTATGTGAATACTATTATTTTAGCTTAGGGTCTTCCTTGCAGGTACATTTATTGAACATCAATCTTGGATTGGGGTATGACAACCCAAAAAAAATATATATCTTATTCGTATATAGAAAATTGGCTAATATCCCTTAGCCAATTTTTTCTATACTATGCCCAATATTTCTCAATATTGGGCATTGGGGTGCCTATGTACCCCTAATAGGCTATCCTAAGGGCATACTGGGCTCTTCATTAGACATATGATTTTCCGAAATGTTACACCTTCCTTGAGTTTTGGCTCCAATTGAGTTCTAGGGAATTTCCAAGGGATTTTGGGTTTTTGATTTTGAAGAATGAAATCTTCTAAGTGCTTTAGGCTTATAAACATATTTAAAATACCCAAAAGACCCTTAAGGAACTGCCAATACCCTTATTCGGACGTGGGGTGAATTCACAAGTTCACCCCTCACTTAACAATGATTTGCACGTAGGAACAGACTCATTGACGTCTGGCAGTCGACGGACCATTTGTCCACAAACGGACCATCCTGTCCTTCCGTCGTTTGGTTCAGAGACTCAACTTTCATCTCTCCTCTCCCCTGGCTGTGTCCCAAATTACGAGACCCTACCAACGGGGCGTTGACTGACCCACTGGGCGTCGATTGCCTCCGTGGTTTGGGCTATCTCGGACAGTCTTGGCACCAACTTTGTCCTTCCTCAAGGACCCTTGGATGGTCCTTGTAGATTTTTTCCCGGACGTTTCCAACCCAAACATGCTCATATATGAGTTTAGAACCTCTCACAGGAATTTCAACCAAAACGAACAGGTAAAACTCGACGAAACATGCATAGACACACAAGGTCGTTTCAAGGCAAAACTTTCAAACGTCATGGACCTTCTTGGACGTTTGACCTCCACACTTCACGAAAATTGACACACTGCCAATATACAAAATAATAACTCATTTAAGGACTTTATAACCTCATGAATCACACATAAACACATAAAACCACATATGAGGCACATAAGTGACTTAGTCGTCGAACGTCTTGGTCGTCCCTTGACGTTTGACTTCCAATGTACCTAAACTATTAGACCCTGCCTCAATACCACATTATAGACCTATTTAGGACCTTATACCATCATTACCAACATTTTAGGCTCTATTTCACCTAAGTCATTTTCGGGATCTTACATTCTCCACCACTTGGACAACATTCATCCTCGAATGACACTTGCCACTCTCCGAACACTTCCAAGAAAAGATATTCAATTAGAAGCTCATAACCATACCGTATAACACCTTATTCAATTCAAACATCTAAGAAAATATCAATTTCACATAATCTAGAGATTCACAACACAACAAAAAACTAGAAGACATTCTATAACTCATCATGTTACAAAACTCATATGCTTCTTCCAAATAACAAAAACTCATTTTGTATTCAATATCATACTCATATACATAAGTTCTAACCAAATTGCAACAATTTTATACCAAAGAAGGAATTAGTCATATTTTGCAAAATTACACAGTGAGCAGGCAAAACATTACAGCGATTTAGGCCATTTTTTAAAAAATCCAAGTTTTAGGCAATTCATGATAGAAACATGCTAATACTCAAGGTAACATCATATAAACACATTTTAATACATAATCACAACTTCATAAACACACAATGCAAGAAGTTAATGAAATTCAATTTCAACGAAACTCCTAAACACCATGCACATTCAACATGCTTCTATGACTTTCTATCCCATCTACTAAACATACTCCCCCACTTAGAAGGAAATCATATCACTAAAAAAATAAATGCAAGGACTTACCCTCATCATCATCACCATCCGGCTTCTCTCCTCTAGTCCGGTGTGCATAGAAACGCCTCGTTGCTTGAACATCATCCTTCGGAACATTTGGAGCAACTTATTTACCCTCTTTTCTTCTAGAAATAATGTTAGGACAATCTCTCACCTTGTGTCCTTCCTTACAACAACCATATCAACTCCCGGTACCCCTTAGACACTCACCATATTGCCTCTTTCCACAAGTGACACATGTAGGCTTGACATTTTGAAACCACCTCCTTTCTCCAGTTTCACCTTAGCACTCCTAGGTTCTTCTTGAGTTTGAGACCTCTTCTTAAACCTAGATTGCACTTGATCACTAGTCTACTCCTTTTCAAGTTTCTAGACATCCTCTTAAGTTTAGACTCTTCAATTGATTGAGCATACACCATGAGTCTAGCTAGGGTCATATCATCATGTAGCATCGCCGTACGGCATTCCTCCCTCACTAGATCGGTGACACTGGTCACATAACGACTCATTTCATCCCTTGGAGTAGAAACAAGGGATGGGGCATATCTAGATAACATAAGAACTTCAAAGAGTATTCCTCAACGCTCATATTGCCTTGCATGAGATTAATAAACTTGTCACATCTGGGGAGAACCCCCGAGAAGTAACATGGCGTACTTGACCTCTCGGAGGTCTTATACAAGCCCATAGTTATCATTCATCGCATTTGTCAAAAATTTAGCGAAACATTTAAAACTTTTCATAGCACTTCATATGCTAGAAACTTCACTTCATATATACTCAAAACATCATATTACATACTTAGACTCTAAGTTTCTTTGGTATCTTAGACTAAACAACTTTAGAGTACCTTAGGACACGACCGTTAAAACATAATACATAACTATACAACATTTAAATACTTTACAGTAAACATAAGTAGGGAATCCTTGGAACTTAAGGACCCTTTCATTGAGCTTGGGAATCACATATCAAGCTCCTCAATATTATAGACATCCTTTAAGCATCCATAACCTACACTTTGTGTAAAAAGTAGAGAAGAATGAGATTAGTACAAGAATGCACTAAGTATGACAACCATGCGAAAACATACATTTAAAAGGGACATTTTCTTGAAATCATACTTCATGCCTTTTTGAGTAAATCTTCATAAAACCTTTATCCAATAGCATTTATATCATTCAAATACTTAATATAAACATATTCAAAGGCCAAACATTACATAAGATCACAAAGAGAATTTAAGCCATAATTGACGTCACTTTACAGTGAGCTAATTTCCCTTAACAGTGAACTATCTTCTCTTTTATTCATTAACCTCCCAAATGACCCTCTACTGACACTTGGTGCAATAGATCACCTTAAGGTTACAAAGAAAGCATACATACAACCTACGTAAGCCAACACATATTATCATGAAATCATAATACATCATAGACACATTTTAAGTCAAGACTTAATTGTTTTACAATAAGTTACATTCATTTACACATATTTTTATTTCTTTTCATATTCATCATTATAAGACCTTGTTCATGACCCCAATCTTAGTCTACTAGTACAATGTACATGTGAAGCCCCATAACATCACACATACTTAGTAAACCCTTCATGACACCACAAACCTTGACACTTCATACATCAACATAACAATTAAAGGCAACTTCATCCAAGCTAGGCAAGACCTTCATCATATAGTCATTAAGACTCACATAGGGCATATAAGAATAAGACCACATCACATAGACTCATACCATGCACATCTTCATGACAAATAGACAAATAATACCATGCCATGCATAAAGACATAATCATAATCATACACTTTAGAACACCTTCCTAGAAATTCCTAAGGAGCTACTTGTGAAATGTCTAGATGGGTTCATTACTTCCACCTATCCTAAGTAACCTCCCTTAAGTCATCCTAGTTAGAATCCTAGTCATTTAATTCCATTGTCCTTTTTTACTTTAGGGAAACTATAGCCTTAACCGACACTAAGACCATGGGTGCTAAACATGGAATTTTGTTATGTAGAGACTTACACCAATGGATGGTGTTCTTACCTAGCCAAGGTAGAACATTAACACATGCTAGCATACTACGTGAATTCACTTGCTAGATCCTATGTGGCAAGCATAGTTATGGAACTTGGAGGTACATGTGAAAACCCTCTTTATGTCAAGATGGGGCATTATGGTTATTCACTTATGGAAACCCTATTTATGCCTATTGAGGCATTGTGGTTATCCACCTCATGATATTTATGGTAGACCTTCCTTCCCACATTGGAAAAGGACACACACTCATATTTAAGTTCACTCGGTGCTAAGCTAAGTTCCCTTTATTAAAAGTCTTCATTAACATTACTTAATAAAATATAGGCTTAGAAGAGTCATCCCTTCATATGCTTAGCTCATAGGTCATAGATGAAAGTTCATCAACCTACAACATTTGAGAAAATCCTTTCACATGGACATAGAATATATTATTAGCACTATCTAGTTTAGGATACACTGGAGCAGACCTTTCAAGGCTCCTCTATTGACTAGATCATCATTCATGTGTGTGTGTATACATATATGTGAGCAAATAATTCACATAACACATTAAGGTCACACATGTTCATACATTCATATTCATACACATAGAAACCAAAACTAGAAACTATCCTATCAAGGCATACATGTGCAATGCATAGGAAAGGTCCCATACTGTTGCCCATAGTAGTACACCTATCAAGTCATCCTAGTTAAGGAAACACATATCATGCTTTCATAGATATAATATTAACATGCATAGTAGTAGGCACTAGTGAATATGAGAACTACCTTTCACTTAGACACCATGACCTATACTATTTGTAAGCATTCATAATGTGTGAGTGTGTGTGTACATTGGTCAACATGATCACATCATAGCTATCTATAACATCTTGAGGCATCCATCCTTTTAAGACCATAATGCACAATAAAGCATAGACCACACAACACCATTTAGCATAGGAGGCAAGACAATCTTCTCATTAAATTCAAGACTCCTAACCTTAGCTATTTACACATTCACATAGGGATACATGGGTAGGGGTCATCAATCCTTAATACTTCATTAATGGCAGAACCTATACATGATCTTAACATAAACATTTACATGCTCATAACAATAGTAACATAACCTAGATTCACAACTAAAGTAGAAGACTAGGCACAAGTTACATATAAGGTGATCATCATAACCACTCATTCATATATTCATCAATTTGCCTTCAAGACCATGGTCAACACATATATAATGACAATAAAATAAACACTGCCACTATAAGTGGACCATATCACACAATGCCATACAAGGCTTCATCAATATTACTATAAAGAAGTAGAGAAGTAGAAGAGTAGAGCAATTCTTACCAATCCTTTAACCTTTGGTCATCATTGACCATTACTACTCTTTCATCAATAATTCTAGTATAGGAAAGTAGTTAAAATATGATGATCATAAAAGAAACCATGTACAAGTCGCTACAAGGTCATACTATAACATAATACTAGGCATCACATGTATACTAGAAAGTAGAGAGTTATAAATCACTTGCTAATATTCTTTACTGTGATTACCATGATTAATATTCATAATATATCAATAAAACCAACCTAGGGCAGTGGCTAAAGACATAATAATCAAGACTAAATCATGCTTCATCAACCCTAAATTGAGATCACATTATGTTCATGTCATTATCAATTTATAGAATGTGAAGGAAAGTTGATCTCTTATCAATTCTTTCTCACTTTGATTGTCTATTAGTAATGTTCACAATTAATCAATAATACACAAAAAGGCAGTAGTTAAAGATACCATGGCTTAGACGAAATCCTACTACAATTTGCCATGAGGTCAAGATTACAGTGAACATCATGGGATTTCAATTGAGAGGAATTAGGGATCAAGTCTTCAGGCATCAATCCACATTGGATACCAACACATAATTCATCATTATAACCTATTATAATACACAATTAATATTTTTTCACACTACCCAGTGTTTTCTATAAATAGAGGGATTTCTCTCATTTTAAAACAAAAAAAAATTCTAAACCTCTTTTCTTCTTCACAATTGAATATTTGTACGCTTTGCTTCTGTTGATTGACTCACTGACACAATAGCTTATGTTACATATCCGGGTATGTATTTTTAGAGTCATTAATTTTTTCTTATGTTATTATGGATAAATGATAAGATGTAATAATTTTCATTTTTCTTTACATTATTAATGTTTGTTACTACGTAATCTTGTATGTAAGATAATATAGTATTTTAGTTTTAATGACTTATAGGTTTTAAGTATTATTTAATAAATTCCATGATACTAAATTCCCGCGTGAAACGCGGAAAATATTACTAGTTTATAAAATAAATTAATGTACAAAAATTATTTTATTTCCAGCTAGTTTAACACACTATATATCACTAATTCCTCATTAACACACACCTAGTGTAATCCCACACATGAGGTTTGGAGAGAGTCACATTAACAACATACCTAGTGTAATCCCATAGTGGGGTTTGGAGAGTGTAGACCGTATGCATGTCTTATTCCTACCTTGCAGAGATATAGATAGGTGTTTCCAATAGTCTCATGGATTAATGTAAAACATTTCTAAGCAGTTTACAAAAGGAAATATATAAATTTGAGTAGTAATCAGGGATTTTGAATTAAGAGTGACATTAAGGTTTTAAAATTAAATGATGGTGACATAAGTTACTTTAATTTAGTCTAGGTGACAATTATGTAATTAAGAATTAAGGATTTATGAGGCATGGTGGAGTTGCCATAGCATGAATTTTATAGATATATATAATAGTGATATAACATAATAGAGAATCGTTAAATATAGTGTTATAACATTTTGTATTGCTAAGGTCTAATGTTATAAATATGGTCCAATTTAATATTTTTAATTACTAAATTACTTAATTTATCATTTAATACATCCATCAAATTTACATATATGACAACATATGTATATTCTGCTGGAACAGATGGTCAATTTCGTATTAAAATTACCACAGAGAGGTCATGCGTTGCAACATACGGATAACATTACATGTGATTTTTATATTAATTTAATTAAAGTGTGACTTAATGCAACATGTAACATTAATTTATAGTGTTATAACATGTCTAATTACAAAATTATGGTCTAATGTAGCAAACTTCATTAAATTTATCAATTATTCAATACATAGAGTATTATATCACTAGTTCATCATTAAACGACTAAGTTATTTTATATGATTGTGATATAACACAATAGAGAATCATTATACATAGTGGTATAACATTTTTATTGATAAATTATGGTGTAATGTAATAAAATATGATCCAATTTAATATTTTTAATTACTGAAATACTTAATTTATCATTTAATACAGTAATCAAATTGGCCTCTATGACAACGTATGTATATTCTGTTGGAACATATAATCAATTTTGTGTTGCAATTACCACATATAGGTCATATGCTGCAACATACAAAATTTTTACATGTGGGATTTGATATTAATTCAATTAAAGTGTGATCTAATACAACACGTAACACTAATATATAGTGTTATAACATGTCTAATTACAAAATTATGGTCTATTGAGATCATTTTCATCAAATTTATTAATTATTCAATACATATAGTATTATACCACTAGTTCATCATCCCATGATTAAGTAATTCCATATGATAGTGATATAACACAATAGAGAATCAGTATACATATTGTTATATTATTGTTTTTATTGCTAAATTATGGTGTAATGTACTAAAATATGGTCCAATTTAATATTTTAAATTACTAAATTAATTAATTTATCATTTAATACATTCATCAAATTAGCTTCTGTGGCAATATATGTATATTATATTGGAACATATGGCCAATTTTGTGTTGAAATTACCTTAAAATGCCACTCAAGTATTTGAATTGGTACAAAATTATCCTCCATCCACTTATCGGCCCTAAAGTACCCTTGACATCCACCTTTCGGCTCAAAATACCCTTATGTCTAAGAATCAACTCATTAGGTGGATGGAGGATAATATTGTACAAAATCTCATAGTTTAAGGGCATTTTAGGTTCTTTCCGTTAAAATAATTTGAAATTACTTCATATATATGCTCAGATGATTGACTTGATTTTGAATTTCATAGTAAATTTAAAATTATAAAAAGGTTAGGCATCCACTCTCTACACTCCTCCCTCCCCGTCCCTTTACTTTCTATCTCTTCCATTTTTTTCTATTTCAATCTTGTACACAATTTTAAGTTTTTTTTTTTAAAAAAACTTATGACAAACAAGAAAAAAAAAGAGAAAAATAACGATGCATTCATATAGAAATAATTAGTTAAAAAATGATTTAATTAAGCAAATATTACATTTTTTGTGTACCCAAAATTAAAAATAAAAGAATAAATATAATAATTTCTCTAATCCCCACCCTAATCCCATCATGGCAATAATACTAATTAAAAGAATATAAATATTTGAGTTCTATTCAAGTTTGAGTCCTAAATATCCTAGTTAAGATAAGATATTACAAAAAGGAATAAAAGAGATATTGAACAAGATATTTGGATAATCGAGAGAAAATTTTATATTAATGAAAATAATAAGTTTTTTAGATGGATAATCAGTGGGGGGTAAATATGAATTTTAGTTGGATCCTCATTTATGAGTTGGATTACGTTATAATAAATTGGGGTCGATTTAAAAAGGGCTAACAACAAGATATAATGAAATTAATTATTTTTAAAATATTTTTTCAAGTGTATCGGGTCAAAATATGAATAATAAGTGGTTTAATAGAAAAATAAATTTTTCATTTTTATTATTATTTGAGAAGGGTTTAAATTTGGACCAATCACATTAAGCAATATAATAAATAAATATTTAACAATTTTACTTTAAGGGAGTTATTAAAAATAAAGGCAAATATGAGTCGAAGAATTAACATCGAGAGTATTTTTGAGCAGAAAGGTGGACATCATGAGTATATTAGGGCCGATAGGTGGATGAAGGGTAATTTTGTACAAATTCAAATACTGGAGAGACATTTTAGACCCTTCTCTACATATAGGTCACATGTTGCAACATATGAATAACCTTACATGTGGTTTTTAATATTATTTCAACTAAATTTTGACCTAATATAACATGTAACAACACTATTATATAGTGTTATAACATGTCTAATTACAAAATTGTGGTCTAATGTAACAATCTTCATCATTTATCAATTATTCAGTACATATATAGTATAATATCACTAATTCATCATCAAATGATTAAGTAATTTCACATGATTGTGATATAACACAATAGAGAATCATTATACATAGTGCTATAAGATTTTTATTGCTACATTATGGTCCAATGTAATAAAATATGGTCCAATTAAATATTTTTAATTGCTTAATTTATCATTTAATACATCATCAAATTGAAATATGTGACAATGTTTGTATATTCTCTTGGAAAATATGGTCAATTTTATGTTGAAATTACCACACACAGGTCATATGTTGCTACATATAGATAATCTTACATGTGGTTTCTATATAATTCCATTAAAGTGTGACCTAATACAACAATGTAACAGTAATATAATATATAGTGTAATAGTATGTCAAATTACAAAATTATGGTCTAATGCGACCACCTTCATCATATTTATCAATTATTCAATACATATAGTATTATATCACTAGTTCATCATCTAATGATTAAGTAATTCTATATTGTAGTGATATAAAACAATAAAGAATCGTTATGCATAGTGTTATAACATTTTTATTACTAAATTATGGTCTAATGTAACAAAATATTGTCGAATTTTAAATTTTAAATACTAAGTTGCTTAATTTATTAATTAATATTACTAAATTATGGTCTAATGTAATAAAATATTGTCGAATTTAACATTTTGAATACTAAATTGCTTAATTTATTAATTAATATATCCATCTAATTGATATTTGTGACAACATAATTTACAAAAGTTGCAACATCTATATCTATATTACCTTAAAGCATAAACACTTAATTTGAATGTTAAATTACTATTATATCCTAACTTAGGTTTTGAATTTTCGATGAGTTGTGACTTTTCTAATAAGTTGAGATTTTTTCAAAGGGTTGTGAGTTTTCGATGAGTTGTGATTTTTCCAAAGAGTTGTATCTTCTTCAATAAGTTGTTAATTTTCCAAAGAGTAGTGAGTTCTCCGAAAGGTCACGACTTTTAAGATAGGACACACAAAAATACTTTTTCATACTACCCTTTGTTGACTATAAATAGAGGGGTTTCCTCTAATTTTTTAACCACATTTGTTTTGGTTATGCCTTGGAATTCTAATGACCTAGACTAGAGACTCACTTAATGAATAATGTTTAAAACAATGTTTTCAGGCCTAAACAAAGGTAATGAACTTGATTAGGAAGTGTTAGAGTCTAGAAGTCAAGAAACGACCATGACGTCCGGAGAATAGTCAAAGTGATCTAGTGTGCCTTTAGATCTTGTAAGGGGTTTAAAGAGTCGTATGAGGGTCAAATCTTGTAATAAGACTTCAAACATATGTTATTACGTGTTTAGGGTCAAAATGTTCGGGTACGACTGGTACACCCCAAAAATGAGGTAGATCAAAATAGATCCTAACATGGGTGTCATAAGATTATAAGGTCCTAAAATGACTAAAAATAGTATTAAGAGTCAGTATATAAAGTTTGGACGTGTTTGGAGGTCAAACGCCCAAGGACGTCCAAGACGTCAGGAAACTAGTCAAAGTTAAACTAGTGTGTCGTAGTGTTTTTAAGTGGAGTTTTGGAGGATTGTTTGAGGGTGAAATTGTTCATATACATATCCTTACATGTAAAGGATCGAAACATCCGAGAACGACGCCCCAGAGATCAGCCTAAGGGTCCCCGAGGAGGACCCAAACATAGGCCAGTGAAGCTGCTGGGCAGCATAGATCTGGCAGTGGCTGCGCGATGCGGAGCCATCACATAAAGGGAAATTTTTTCCCTGCAACGTGGGGACATCGTGAACCATTCTATCCCAAACTATTTTCCTGAACCAAGAATAAAAAATGACTCCGCGACGCGTAGTAAGTTCCCAGATTTGGTCGCGTCATTTTTAAGTCAAATTTAAGTTGGTTAAAATGTCCAAAAGTTGCAGGGGTCTTTGGGGAACTTTAGGGAATAATTATTGGTGGTTATTTTAGGTATATTAAGAGTATTTAAGTAGTACAATCACCAATAAGACCCTAGAATCCGAATAAAAATTTTTTCCCTCCCAAAATTCTCCCAAAACCACCATTGAAGAAGAAGAGAAATTGGAGGCTGTTTTAGGATGAATTGATCAATGTTTCAATCTGGGTTTAAGGCTCTAATCTAAGGTATGTGAAGCTTATTCATTCATGGATTCTTCCATCCATGAAGTCCCCCTAGTTTTCCTCAACTGTGAATCCAAAATACCCCATTCAAGAGAGGTTGTAATTTGATTGTGGGTAAGGCTTGATTGTGATCCAATCTAGTGGGTAGAATTCAATTATGTTTATATGAAGATTATATACTGCTTTTTATGGAGTCTTTTATGGTGAATTATAGTAATAGGATTTGAAGGTGATCATTGTCACAACCCTCAAGTACACCCTAGAAGTTAGAGTATCCTTGAGTTCGTCACACGACAAATGAGACTTCAAGAAGTCTCATCTAAGCCTCTCGTATCATTCATTGCATAAAAACATACTAAAATGAGTAAGAATTTAAAACTTTTTTCACACACGAAGAACTCTTTTCATAAACAGTACACAAGTGGAAGTCTTTCATTAAAACATTAAACCTTTACAATAACTCCTTGAACCATCTAAACTTTATAGTATACAACACTTTGGACTAAGCCCATACAAGACCTAAAGTAAAGACTTAAGACATAATGGATCATGTGGATATTGTCCTCGAATCGATGAGGACTCACCAATACTTCATCTTCAACTCTTAGAAAACTATCCATCCTCCATGGCACATCAAACTTCCAATTCCCTACACTTTAGTCAAAAGTAAAAGAAGGGGTTAGCACATTAGATGTACTAAGTATGGAAGCCATGCAAAAACCATGAAAAAGGGACATTTAGTTAATAACATGCTTTTCATGAATTTTGATTAAACATCAAAGTATAAACATAAGAACAACATTATCACTTTAGAAATACATAAGAAATCATCCAAGCAATTATTCATATTTTAAAGCAACATCACAGTAACTACTTCACTGTTACAGTGAAGTTCCTTAGCTTCACTTTAAACATCTTTTTACATATAATCCCCTCATTAGAAGCTATCCTAAGACTCACTTAAGAAACACAAAGAGAGACCGCCCATATAACCTCTCTAAGCATGCCTAAATGATCCTCAAGACTACTTAGAACTAGGTACAATCACTTACAATACATAAAGCACATACACAATAGATCCTCCTACTAAAGGTGATTCCAAGGTTCACTTGGGTGAGTGTGGAGAGACCGCCCATACTGTCACGACCCTCAAATACACCCTAGAAGTTAGAGTATCGTTGAGATCGTCACACAACAAATGAGACTTCAAGAAGTCTCATCTAAGCCTCTCGTATCGTTCATTGCATAATAACATACTAAAATGAGTAAGAATTTAAAACTTTCTTCACACACAAAGAACTCTTTTATAACCAATACACAAGCGGAAGACTTTCATTAAAACATATAAACCTTTACAATCCTTGAACCATCTAAACTTTAGAGTATACAAAACTTGGGACTAATGCCATACAAGACATAAACATAAAGACATAACCGAACGTGTGGATATTGTCCTCGAATCGATGAGGACTCACCAATACTTCATCTTCAACACTTAGAAACCTATCCGTAATCCATGGTACATCAAGACTTCAAATTCCCTACACTTTAGTCAAAAAGGGAAAAGAAGGGGTTAGCACATTAGATGTACTAAGTATGAAAGCCATGCAAAAACCATGAAAAAGGGACATTTAGTTAATAACATACTTTTCATGAATTTAGGTTAAAACATCATAGTATAAACATAAGAACAACATTTATCACTTTAGAAATACATAAGAAATCATTTAAGTCAAATATCACATTTTAAGAAAACATTACAGTGACTACTTCACTGTTACAGTGAAGTCCCCTTCACTGTATAGTGAAGTTCCCTAGCTTCACGTTTAACATCCTTTAGCATGTAGTCTTCTCACTAAAGCTATCATAAGATTCACTTAAGTCACACAAAGAGAGACCGCCCATACACCCTCTCTAGATGTGCCTAAATGATCCTTAAGATTACTCATAATGAGACACATACGCACCTACAGTACATCAACATACAAGACATACATAATATGACAATCTCCCCTACCAAGGCTATCAAATGACTTACTCAAGTAACTCTAGAAGAGAATGTCCATAATTGACCTCTCCAACATTACCTAAGTATCCCTTAAGACTTACCTAGGTTAGGATCATGTCCACAAAATCAATCATATTCACTAACTAGAATCCTTATAAAGACTCATCTAAGTAAGAGATGAAGTGACCATTCCCTTGCACCCTTCATACCTTAACTAGACAATCCTTAATTACTCTAGAAAAGAACTTATTCATTTAAATGCTTTCTTAACTTTAGTCATTACATTACTTAGTTCATTTAAGAGATATTCATCATATAAGGACGCTCAAGTAATGGTCTTGGAGAAGACCTAGGGATTCTCACTAACATCTTCAAAGCCTATTATGCAATGTCTGGATAGCGTCCCATACCATCACCTAAACTTCATAGAACTTCTCTAATGCTAGTGGGTATCCCATAAGATGAGAATAGGCAATAACCGACATAGACCATGGTAGCAAAGCATGGAATCCGGAGTTCTATCCTACTCCGACGAGGTGTTCTACTTGCCAATGGTAGATCATAGACACATCCCATGTAGGCACATGGTTAACGAAAATATGAAGGGCTTCTTTGTACTCTAGTCTCGTGATTCACTAGAGCTACTTCCCTTACCATACTTTCTCGGTGCTAGCCTTCGTCTCATAGATTAATTCACATTAAGGTTCATACAAATGGGTCCCATATCAAGTTCATGACCCAATTACATTTACCCTACCAAAGCAAGGTCCACTAGGGCTATCTTACTATAGAGTCAAGAAGCTCATCATGACTTTTCTAAGGTATGATATGATGCCGTTCCATCCAATCAACCTTAAATCTATCATTCATTACATGAAGGATACCATTACAGCTTTCGACTTCAAGTTTCATAACCTTACCACTAGGTTCAAGGTTCCACATAAAGGACCTTCTTATCATCATTCAAGGTCTCACTTACATTCATTCATTCAAGACTAAGACCCTTTAGGTTCCTAATTCAAGACATCACAAATTCACATAAGCATCAAGTAGAGGGACACGAGTCTACCTAACAAGACACAACATACTTCCATTTAACACATATAGCCTATCTTTCTTTAGACACTTAGGAATGATCCTTAACATCATTTAGTCAACCTAGACATTACATTATCATCATCAATATAACCATTATAGACTCATATATCCAAGTTAGGGACAACCATGTATCAACTCTAAGACTACACATATAAGCACATAGTCATAGCATAACATGTTCACCTAATAACTTCAATACGAGATCACATACTTCCACATTACTTCACATATAAGTAGATATAATCATAATTCACATAATCAACTACACAAATAGCCATATAACTTCAAGTAGTGCCGACAAGGCCATGATCATCAATGTACTTAAAATAACGCCGACAAGGCCACATCAATTCACATAACACCGCCACCATAGGTGGACCATACCAATCACATATAAACCAAAAGATAATTTACAATAAATATACACAATAATAAGAGAGTTAGGACAGCATACCACCCACTTGATCTCATCACTTCAATCCAAATCCAAACCATTCAATTCAATACCATAAGGCCTTACCCATGACCATGATCATCAATTCAAAGCATAAATCATAATACTCAATGAATCTAAGTCTAATCAATATATATTTATCAATCTAAGACCAAATAGATATTAATTGAATACAATGCTTATATCATTAGAAAGTCCATAAGAAACTACAATAGAATCTATAAGCATTAAGCTCATATCAATTCAATAAGCCTAATAGTCGAAAGATCTAAGAATATACAAACTCAATTGAAAAAATTGAAACAACCTATAATCCATACATACATAATCTATACATAATTCAAAAGCCCATATCAATCTACACATGAACTCATAAATCTCAAAGCGTAATGAATTCACCCATACTTTTGTGAAAATTAGAGAATTGAGAAGATCAACGGTTCATGGAGAATTTCATTGGAAAACATCAATTAAACATCAATAACATCATATCTTAACGTTTGAAAACCTTTCATGCAAGAAACCATGATTTAGAGTAGAAATTGGACTTTTTCATCTTTTTGAAATCCTTTGAAAACATCTTTGAAATTGGCTCTTAGGTGATAGCAAACCTTAGATGAAAAACTCCCATACCTTATTTGAATAAACTAATGCCAATTGAAGAAGAAACTCCATTGAAGATCCATCTTCAAGCTTCATCTTCACCTTGAACTCTTATGGGGCTTTTTGGAAGAACTTTTGGAGGGAACATGTTTTGATATTAGTGTTAGGGTTTTAATTGAGTGTTTAATGACTTATACACACTTAAAATACCCATAAACACTCAAAAAAACCGTCTATAGACTTATAGGGGCGTGGGGTGAATTTACAACTTCACCCCTCAAGTTAACAGAAAGATGGCCAAAAATAAACTGCACCATCGACGTGACCATCGACGGTTCGTGGTCTCACCCACGCCACGTTGATGGGGTCTCATCGTTTGCACCCTTAGACTTCAAAGTCACAGACAACTTTGCCTCCCATCGATGCCCCACATCGATGGACTGTCAGTCAGACCACGTCCCGTCGATGGGGTCTCGTTGTTTGGTTAAAAAACTTCCCAACCTGCAGGTATGATGGCTCCACAACCGGAACCCATCGATGCGCCATCGCCTGATCGACTGGCCGTCGTTTGGGTCGTCGATTGGACACTGCCTGGCAGTATTGAGCTCTAGGCTAGGGTCCTCCTCTAGGTCCCTTGCGGGTCCTACATGGAGTCGTACAGGATGTTTCCAACCCAAACATGCACGTATACGAGTTTATGACCTACCACATAAGTTTCATCCAAAACAAACACGTAAAACTCGACAAAACATGCTTAGACACACAAGGTCATTTCAAGGAACAACTTTCGAACGTCATAGACGTTCTTGAGCGTGTGACCTCCAAACTTCACAAAACTTGACACACTGAGTATAAACATCCTATAAACTCATTTAATAACCATACAGGCTCATGCATTACACATAATCACATAGAATCACATACGAGGCATTTAGGTGACTTAGTCGTCGAACGTCTTGGTCGTCCCTTGACGTTTGACTTCCAATACACCTAACCTCCTAGATACTGCCTCAATAACACTTTATAGACCATTTTAGGACCTTAGACCATCATGACGACCACATTAGGATCTAGCTTCACCTAAGTCATTTTCGGGGTCTTACACATACAATTCCTATCACACACACAAGGGATCCTATAGACTACCTAGGATAGAATCATTCTCACTTAATACAATAGCATACATCAAACATGAAATTCTCCTTTCAAAGGTTATCCAAACACCTACTCAAGTAACTCAAGAAGAGAATGTCCATAATGCCCTCTTCAAGATTACCTAAGTAGTCCTTAAGACTTACCTAAGTTAGGATCATGTCCACATAATCAATCACATTTCCTTCACTAGAATCACTACTAAGACTTATCTAAGTAAGAGATGAAGTGACCATTCATTTCCCCCTTCATACCTTAACTAGACAACCCGTAACTACTCTAGATAAGTACTTATTCATTTAACATTCTTTCTTAACTTAAGTTATTACATTACTTAGTTCATTTAAGAGACATTCATCACATAAGTACATCCAAGTAATGGTCTTGGAGAAGACCTAGGGACTCCAACTAACATCTTCAAAGCCTATTGTGCAATGTCTAGATAGCGTCCCATACCACCACCTAAACTGCATAGAACTTCTCTAATGCTAGTAAGTATCCCATATGATGAGAAAAGGGAATAACCGACATACACCATGGTAGCAAAGCATGGAATCCGGAGTTCTATCCTACTCCGACGAGGTGTTCTACTTGCCAATGGTAGATCATAGACACATCCCATGTAGGCACATGGTTAACAAAAATATGAAGGGCTTCTTTGTACTCTAGTCTCGTGATTCACTAGAGCTACTTCCCTTACCATACTTTCTCGGTGCTAGCCTTCGTTCTCATAGATTAATTCACATTAAGGTTCATACAAATGGGTCCCATATCAAGTTCATGACCCAATTACATTTACCCTACCAAAGCAAGGTCCACTAGGGCTATCTTACTATGGAGTCAAGAAGCTCATCATGACTTTTCTAAGGTATGATATGATGCCATTCCATCCAATCAACCTTAAATCCATCATTCATTACATGAAGGATACCATTACAGCTTTCGACTTCAAGTTTCATAACCTTACCACTAGGTTCAAGGTTTCACATAAAGGACCTTCTTGTCATCATTCAAGGTCTTACATAACATTCACACATTCAATAATAAGACTCCTTAGTTCCTAAGTCAATATATCACATATTCATATTCATACAAGTATCAAGTAAGGGACACAAGTCTACCTAAACAAGACACAACATACTTCACTTTAGTACATATAACATACATTCTTTAGACACTTAGGAATGACCCTTAACATCATTTAGTCAACCTATTCATTACCATAACATCATCAACATAATCATTATAGAATCATATATCCAAGTTAGGAACAACCATATATCACTCTAAGACTACACATATAAGCACATAGTCATAGTATAACATGATCACCTAATAACTTCAATAAGAGAACACATACTTTTACATTACTTCACATATAGGTTGATATGATCATATATCACATAATCAACTACACAAATCAACATATTACTTCAAGTAGTACGACAAGGTCATGATCATCAATATACTTAAAATAACGCCGACAAGGCCACATCAATTCACATAACACCGCCACCATTAGTGGACCATAACAATCACACATAATCCAAGAGCTAAATTACAATAGCTATACATAATTATAATAGAGTTAGGGAATCATACCGCCTAATTCATCTCACAACTTCAATCCAAAGCTAAACCATCCAATTCAATACCATAAGACCCTTACCCGTGGCCATGAACATCAATTCAAAGTATAAATCATAATACTCAATGAATATAAGTCAATTCAATCTAGAATTATCCATCTAAGACCAAGTAGATATCAATTGAGTTCTATCCTTACATCCTTAGAAAGCCCATAGAAAACTACACTAGAATCTATAAGCATTAAGTTCATATCAATTCAATAAGCCTAATAGTAAATAGATATAAGAGTATTCATTACTAGATTAATCAAATTGAAACAGACTATACATCATTCATACATAATCTATACATGAAGCAGAAGCCCATAACAATCTACACATGAATTCTTTAATCTCGAAGCATAATCAATTAACCCATATTTTAGTGAAATTTAGAGATTTGAAAAGGTCAAGGGTTCATGGATAATTTCATTGGAAAATATCAATTATCCATCAATAACATCACATCTTAATCTTTGAAAAGGTTTCATGCAAGAACCCAAGACTTAGAGTAGAAATTGGA
Source organism: Solanum lycopersicoides (assembly GCA_022817965.1). NCBI lineage: Eukaryota > Viridiplantae > Streptophyta > Magnoliopsida > Solanales > Solanaceae > Solanum > Solanum lycopersicoides. The sequence goes on along the minus strand of CM040621.1, from coordinate 41,013,571 downwards.
CTTTTTCATCTTTTTGAAATCCTTTGAAAATCATCTTTGAAATTGGCTCTAAGGTGATAGCAAGCCTTAGATGAAGAAGTACCATACCTTATTTGAAGAACCCAATGCTAATTGAAGAAGAAACTCCATTGAAGATCAATCTTCAAGCTTCATCTTCACTTTGAACTCTCATGGAGGTTTTTTGGAAGAACTTTTGGAGGGAATATGTTTTGATCTTAGTTTTAGGGTTTAATTGAGAGTTTAATGACTTATACACTCTTAAAATACCCATAAACACTCAAAACAACCGTCCAAAGACTTATAGGGGCATGGGGTGAATTTACAAGTTCACCCTCAACTTAACAGTAAGCTGGCAGGAAAACAGGCTGCACCATCGACGAGACCATCGACGGTCCGTGGTCTCACCCACGCCCCATCGTTTGGGTATCGTGGGTTGAACCTGCAACTCCCCAACCTGAAGAACAAGTTTATCCATCGACGAGACCCATCGACGGGCCATTGCCTGGTCGTGTGGGCGTCGTTTGGGTCGTCGATTGCCACTGCCTGGCAGTGTTGAGCTCCAATGTTGGGGTCCTCCTTTAGGGCCCTTTGTGGGTCCTATGTTGAGTAGTACCCGGACGTTTCAACCCCAAACATGTACGTATACGAGTTTAGGACCTACCACATGAGTTTCATCCAAAAACAACATGTAAAACTTGACGAAACATGCTTAGACACACAAGGTCATTTCAAGGCACATCTTTCGAACGTCATGGACATTCTTGGACGTTTGACCTCCAAACTTCACGAAACTTTACACACTACCTATAAACACCATATAAACTCATTTAAGGACCATATAAGCTCATGCATAATACATAAACACATAGAACCACACATAACCATTTATGAGGCACTTAGGTGACTTAGTCGTCGAACGTCTTGGTCGTCCCTTGACGTTTGACTTTCAATGCACCTAAACTCTTAGATACTTCCTCAATAATACTTTATATACAATTTTAGGACCTTATACCACCATTACAACCATGTTAGGCTCTAGCTTTACCTAAGTCATTTTCGGGACCTTACAATCATGGTGATCATAGGCCATTAGAGACTTGATGAAGGTTTTGTGTTGATTCTTCTTAACTTGATTACATTCTATATTAACTGATCATGATGGAATCATATAAGAATTAATTGGACTAGATTTTATTATTTAGTATTGGTCTTGATTGAATTGAACCCGAAAGTATGAACTAGGCTATATTCACCTAGTATTGAAGAATGTGAGAAGAAGTAAGGCTACTGAGATTTGATGAAATAAGATAGGGTGACTTAAAGATATGCTTAGCGTGTGAGGTAGTATGGGATGCTTCACATGCATTGCACGAGTATGTTTTGAGTTGGCTTAGGGGCATAGTGCTCATATGACATGATAAACTTAGGTCTTAATTATGAAAGTGAATATGATCAAGGATGACGAAAGAGATGTACTTAGCTTTGGTAGTAGTATGGGATGCTACCTTAGCCTTGAACTAGTATACTTGGAGGTATCTTGTGGTGTAATTCATTTTAGTAAGAAGGAAAATTAAGTAAGTATGAACTCTTATGTACTTTACTATGCTTTAATATGCTTATGATATTCATGATACGCTTATGTCTTTATCTCTTATGATTATGTCTATTATTGACTAACCCTCTGAGATATCTTATGTTTGGTGTTATAGTTTCCATACTTAGTACATATCATACTAACCCATATTGCCTACATGTTTTCCATGTAGGGTCTTCAGAAGGTTGAGTTGCTTTCAAGGGTAGATTTCCAAGGTTTCCAAGAAGAGAAGAAGTGGTGAGTCCTCATAGCTTCGAGGCCGAACCTTTATGTTCCTTTATGTTTTCTTTATGTTTTAGACTTTATGAGGGTTGCGTCTCAAGATGTTTCATTCATGTCAAAGTTAGATGGTTTTTGAGACAATGTTATTAGAGATGTTTCCGATATTATGAAATACCTTTTGGTTTATGTTTAAAGAAAGTCTTTAAATTCCCTCCATTTATTCATCATGTTATGGAATGAAGTCAAGAGGCTTGTACAAGACCTCCGAGAGTTCGAGTAAGCCGTGTTGCGACCCAAGGGTTCTTCTAACTTTTAGGGTGTACTTGCGGGTCGTGACAAACTTGGTATCAGAGCATACGGTTATGAAATGGTCTTTGGATGTCTCAAACCACGTCTAGTAGAGTCTTATTCATTGGTGTGAGTTGCGACACATATATGAGTAGGAGGCTATGGGAGTCTTTGGAAAGTTTCACTTCTTCATTCTTCAAGTCTTGCCATAGAGTTTGGCTTAAGTAAGCCCTTTTTCAAATGCTTGCCTATGATTTTGTAGGTTATGGATAATACTAGGCTAATGCTAGAAGGGAATGAGATGGGAGTGGGGAGCAAGAGCATCTGACTCCCCAAGTGCAAGGGCATGTACCTCCCCAAGTTCAAGAGAAAGTTCTTCCTCAAGTTCCTAATGACTCTCCAATAGGGAATGCTATGTTTGAGGAATTTAGGGATTCTATGACTTTGTTGGCTCAAGCCTTAACAACACAAGCTAATAGAGGATATGTGGCTCCGGCTAATCCCATAGGAGGGATGGGTGTTACTAGAGTAAGGGAATTCTTGAGAATGAATCCACTGGATTTCTATGGTTCCAAAGTTGATGAAGATCCGAATAGGTTTATTGATGAGGTGTATAAGGTGCTTGCAATCATGGGAGTGTCTTCCATTGACAAGGCGGAGTTGGCTGACTATCAATTGAAAGATGTTGCCCAACTTTGGTATGATCAATGGAAGGATAGTAGACTAATAGGAGCGGGTTCCATTGAGTGGGAGACTTTTAAGTTGGCTTTCCTAAATAGTTTCTTTCCTAGGGAATTGAGGGAGGATAAGTTGGAGGAGTTCATAAACCTCAAGCAAGGTAGTTTGAGTTTCAAGGAGTATGCTTTGAAGTTCACTCTTTTGTTTAAGTATGCTCCAAACTTGGTGGCAAATCCTAGAGACTTGATGAATAGGTTCACGATGGGGGTGTCCAATCTAGTAGAAGAAGAATGTCGTATGGCTATGCTTGTTGATGATATGGATATCTCCCGACTGATGGTGTTTTCCCATCAAATAGAAGAGTCAAAACTAAGGAAGGATAGGCCGAGAGAAAAGATAAGGTCTAGGTATGAAGGTGATAAGTCTTTCCATGCTAAGCCCGAGGGAAAATAAAGGCCTAGAACTAAATCACGTTATTCCGGCTTAGATTTTTCCAACACCTCTATGGTTGACAAGGAGAAGGGTAGCGTGTCTTCCAAATCTACTTGCCCCAAGTGTGGAAGGAGTCACTATGATAAGTGCCTAGCTGACACGGATGGTTGTTTTGGGTGTGGGAAGGATGGGCATAAAGTGAGAGATTGTCTAGATATTAAGACAAAGGGGAGAGAAGGCAAGAAAGTTGCTACTAATAGCGAGGAAGGTGTTCCTAAATCCAGGGTTAGGTTCTTTGCTCTCAAATCCAGGGTTGATCAAGAGTGATATCCTTATGTCCCTTTCTGGTATGTGTCTCTTTATTAATTATGAAATTTTTCAGAATTTCCATGATTATGATTTGCCTTGCAGATTTTGATGTTTCCTTATGATGAGGAATTGATGTTAGAAAGATATGTGTGGCTTGTTCCCAAGTCGGGGATAAGTTGTTTTTTTATGAGGTCTTTATATGATTATGTGTAGTTATGACTAGTTTGGAATTTATTTGTTTCCTTGATTTGAGAATGTGCATTTAGGTATAATGCATGTACGATGGGCTGCTAGTCTAAGAGTTGATCCTTTAGAGCAATGTTTAGTAAGGTGTCATTCGAGGACGAATGTTTCCCAAGTGGGGGATATTGTTACACCCCAAAAATGAGGTAGATCAAAATAGATCCTAACATGGGTTTCATGAAATTATAAGGTGCTAAAATGACTAAAAATAGTGTTAATAGTCAGTATATAAATTTTGGAGGTTTTTGGAGGTCAAACGCCCAAGGACGTCCAAGACGTCCGCAAACTAGTCGAAGTCAAACTAGTGTGTCGTAGTGTTTTGTAATGGAGTTTTGGAGGATTGTTTGAGGGTGAAATTGAGCATAGATGGTTCCTGTACATAGCCTGACATGTAAAGGATCGAAACGTTCGAGAAAGACGCCCCGGGGACCAGCCTAAGGGTCCCCAAGGAGGACCCAAACATAGGCCAGTGAAGATGCCGGGCAACCTAGATCTGGCAGTGGCTGCGCGACGTGGAGCAATCACGTAAAGGGAAATTTTTTCCCTGCCACGCGGGTATATCGCGAACCATTATGTCCCAAACTAGTTTCCTAAAACAAGAATAAAAAATGCCTCCGCGACGCGCAGTAAGTGCCCAGATTTGGTCGCGTCATTTTTAAGTCAAATTTAAGTTGCTTAAAATGTCCAAAAGTTGCAGGGGTCTTTTGGGAACTTTAGGGACTAATTATTGGCGGTTATTTTAGGTATTTGAAGAGTATTTAAGCAGTATAATAGCCAATAAGACCCTACAAACCAAATCAAAAACCTTTCTCTCCCAAAATTCTCCCAAAACCACCATTGAAGAAGAAGAGAAATTGGGGGCTGTTTTAGGACGAATTGATCAAGGTTTCAAGCTGGTTTTAAGGCTCTAATATAAGGTATGTGAAGATTATTCAATCATGGATTCTTCCATCCATGAAGTCCCCCTAGTTTTCCTCAATTGTGAATCAAAAATACCCCATTCAAGAGAAGGTTGTGATTGCATTATGGGTAAGGTTTGATTGTGATCCCAATCTAGTGGGTAGCATTTAGTTATGTTTATATGATGATTATATACTGTTTTTATAGAGGTTATATGGTGAATTATAGTAATTGGATTTAAGGTGATCATACGCCATTAGAGACTTGATGAAGGTTTTGTGTTGATTCTTCTTAACTTGATTACATTTTATATTAATCGATCATGATTGAATTATCTAAGCATTAATTGGAATATATTTGATTAATTAGTATTTGTCTTGATTGAATTGAACCCTAAAGTATGAACTATGGCTATATTCACCTATTATTGAAGAATGTGAGAAGAAAGCTAAGGCTAGAAGACTCTATAATCTACCTATGAATGAAGATAGAATGAACTGATGAATAATGAACTTTAGGATGGTTGTGTTGGCTGTAGATTTAGGATGATTGATTGAAAGTGATAGATTCACTTGAGAATGGAGATATTGTTAAGGACATCCCTCCATGAGAGAAAAGGTTGAGCAAGACTTCACATGAAAAACTTGGAGTATATGCTTGACTCCAAGTGGATATGCAAAGTGAGACGGATAGTCTAGCAAGGGTCCGGACTCCAAGTAAAAAGGAAAGCCACACCTAGTAGTTGTGATGACTATCCAAGTAGGTCTCATGAGGCGGGAGTCCTTCACGTAGTAGAGTCAAGGTATCCTAGTAGAGATCTCCATATCGTATGAACTTAGACATGCTTGAGAAACATCTCGTAGTGTTCATTAGCAATGATTGAACTTAGACATGACCAAGGGGTATATTGTTGTGTTCATGATTGTTAAGGGATCAAGACATACCATAAAAAGTATCTCATATGATCCATATGATTAAGGAACTTAGACATGCTTAAAGAAGTATCTCATACTGTTCAACAGATAAAGATAGGGGCTAGGCTCCAAAGTAAGAAGTAATAGAAAAGGATCCAAAAGTAGTACCTTTCATGACTGGTGTTATGGGGCATCATAAGTGCACTACACAAGGTATAACCTAGGGTAATTAAAGAAGAAGAGATTGAAGATAGGATTGGACTAGAGTTGTCTTTCCTAGTAAAGTAGACTGAACATGAGAGAATCTTAATAAATGAAGTTAAGTAATGATAGGGCTATGGAGGGTGAACATGTTAAGGATGACTTCAAGATAGGCTTAGTATGTGACATAGTATAGGCTGCCTCATGTACATTGCACAAGCATGTTTTGAGGAAATCATAAGAGTATTGTGCTCCATATTATGAAGTAAGGCTACTAGAGACTTGATGAAATAAGATAGGGTGACTTAAAGATGTTTTTAGTGTGTGAGGTAGTATGGGATTCTTCACATGCATTGTATGAGTATATTTTGAGTTGGCTTAGGGGCATAATGCTCATATTACATGATGAACTTAGGTCTTAGTTATGAAAGTGGACTATGATCAAGGATGACCAAAGAGATGTACTTAGCGTTCATAGTAGTAAGGGATGCTACCTTAGCCTTGCACTAATATACTTTGGAGGTAGCTTGTGGTGTAGTTAATTTGAGTAAGAAGGACAAGTAAGTAAGTATGGAATCTTGTGTACTTTATGATGCTTTAATATGCTTATGATATTCATGATATGCTTATGTCTTTATCTCTTATGATTATGTCTATTATTGACTAACCCTTTGGGATATCTTATGTTTGGTCTGATAGTTTCCAAACATAGTACATATCGTATTAATGCATATTGCCTACATGTTGTCCATGTAGGGTCTTTAGAAGGTTGAGTTTCTTTCAAGGGTAGAGTTCCACGGTTTCCAAGAAGAGAAGAAGTGGTGAGTCCTCGTAGCTTCGAGGACGAACCTTTATGTTCCTTTATGTTTTCTTTATGTTTTAGACTTTATAAGGGTTGCGTCCCAAGATGTTTCATTCATGTCAAAGTTAGATGGTTTTTGATACAATGTTATTATAGATGCTTCCGCTATTATGAAATACCTTTTTGTTTACGTTTAAAGAAAGTTTATGAATTCCCTCCATTTATGCATGATGTTATGTAATGAAGTCAAGAGACTTGTACAAGACCTCCGAGAGGTCGAGTACGTCGTGTTGCGACCCAAGGGTTGCCCTAACTTCTAGGGTGTACATTCGGGTCATGACAACGACTCCCCAAGGATCACCCTAAGGGTTCTTGAGGAGGACCTAACATTTGACCCTAAAAGCTATAAAAAAACTGTCTGCAACCAACGATGGGGAACGACGAGACGTCGATGGAATGACATCCGTCGATGTTGCTTGTTGGTCTATACTTATAATCTTCCCCCTTGAGCCCCCAAAAGGGACTCTCTTTCCCAAACCACTTTGACCAGGACGGTCCGTGGTTTGGATGACGGGGCATCGATGAGGTCTCGTCGATTGACCCCTCCTCCACTGCCTCCAAACGGATTAAGTGGGAGTGGTTAGATAATTTGTTAATTTATTAATTAATGATTATGGACGATTATAATTATTTGGTTAAGGACTATTTAAGTATCCTAAGTCATTAAACTAACCTAACACCTCATAAATCCCAAAATCCAAATAGGTCTCACTTCTCTCTAGTTTCTCTTACTACTCCAAAGACCCCTATTGAAAAAGAATATCAAGTTCTATCTAGGGATTCAAGATAAATGATTCACTTAACCATTATTCAAGGATTATCAAGGTATGGAGGCTATTCACTCTTGGGACTCCTTTCCCCAAGAGCTTCTTCAAAGTTTGGTTTTCAATATTCTTCAAAAAAACTTGTTTTCATCCAATTTCGTGGGTCTTCTTTCTAAAGTGAATTTTTAGTCTTAATTCGATTATTATTGATGAATTATTCTTGTTTATGTGTGGATTGATAAACTACCATAAGCTTTGACCTAATTCCCTCAAAAGGCCCATGAATACCCATCTTCTCCTAACCCTAACTTGTGAATTAGGTTGGTTTATGATTAGTGAAGATGTAATTGAATGTATTTTTGTTATTTTACTATTATATAATAATTATGATTCAGTTCTTGGGTAAAGATCATTGAATTGACGGTAAAGTCTTGAAAGGGCTTCTTGGAGGATTATGGTAAGATCTTCAAGTTCATGATTACTTTACAACAATTATGTTGGTCTATTCTTGATGTTGTTGTTCAATTGGAGTATGAATATGTGAGTATGATACAAAGATGTTGAGATTATGAATATGATAGCATGATATGAATGTGATGAATTGTGAGATGATGATAGGTATATTATTATGAGGGATTGGAGGTGATTCCCATCTGCATCTATTTACGATGTTTATGATGACGATATTCTCACATAATGTCGGGTTGTGATGAAAGGACTTTATCATCCTAGAACCTAAGAGCTATGGACATGATATATGAGGGGCTAGACTCCTAATATCTATGATATAACCTAATGTTAAGAAAGGCTCTAAGATACTTCAAAAAAGGGAATATTTAGCTTAGCACCGAGTGAACTTAACAATGAGAGGTGCTCCTTCACAAAGGAAGGCAGGATCACACTATATTCTTTCATGAGGTGGAAACTATAATGCTAATTAGCATAAAGAGAGTTTATAGTAACAACCTCCTAGTAGCTTGACTTTGTGCCCCATAGGAAACCTAGCTAGTGGATTCACGTAGACGCTATTATGATGTATATGTCTTACCTTGAAAAGTAGGATACCCTCGTTTCGGTGTGAGGGGATGACACCAGATTCAGTATTTAGCTCACATGGTCTATTGTCGGTTATGGCGAAGTTTCCCGAAAGTAAAATGAATGAATGAAATTAAAAAGATGCATAATAACTAGGATAACTTGAGGGGTGTACTAGTGTAGGTAAGGGTATAGGACTTTACCTATACATTGCACATGTGGACCTTGAGGGAACTCCGAGGGTGATTTCCTTATATATGCTATGAATGGAATGCATAATGTTGATTCAATATAATGTTAGTCTCATATGATGTTGCATTCACTTGATGTACATGTAATTGGTCTAGATTGCCATGTATGAGATTGAATATATTTGTTATGAATTTATATGATGTAAAGACAATGCTTATGGTCTCTTTGATAGTTGACTTAGTTTATGTGGGTTTATGGGGCTTCACATAGGAAATGCACTAGTTGGCTTGGATTGTGATTGTGAGTAAGGTATTGTGATATATTGATGAAATGTATTCTAAGAATTAATTGTTGACTATGGCTTCATTATGATATAATCTTGAACGTTAAGATAAACATGTTTCATTGTGTTGTATTGTGGACTTGTATATGCATGATTTTGAACAAAATTTCCTTTTTAGCATGCTTCTAAATGTTTTACTTGTAAATGTCTTCATACTTAGTACATGTGGTTTGTACTAACCCATATTCTCTTCTATTTCTACAATAATGTAGGTTCGGGCCATTGAAGGGTTTCAAGGCTAATTTTCAAGAAGCTTGGATAGATCCCCAAGTTTGTGAGTCCTCAAGCCCGAGGACAAATCCATCATTCTAGTTCTTGCTATTTGACTATGTCTAAGACGTTGTTCTACTCCTTATACTTTTGAGACTATGTTGTTCTACTTATGAAATATTGTAATAGTGTAATGTCTATGTCCCAAATCTTGTACTCCTGTGTTAGATGGTTATGTGTGAGACAATGTAGACTATTTTTTTATATATGAGAAGTAGACTTGTACTTCAAATGTAAAGTTTTTAATTTTCGGTATTCTTATACCTATGAAATGGAATGATTAATGCTAAAAGCTTGTTTAAGGCCTCTAAGAGGACGAAGACTCCAGTTACGACTAGGGGTTGCTCCCCGATCGTGACATTTTTAATATTCTACTCTTCTTCTTTTTGCATTTTAATTTTTTTTTTGTGATTTATTATCGTTGAGTCAGTTAGAAATATAGCGGCATATGAGGTACCACTATTCTGATGAAGTAAATTGTTATATAGTAAGAGGGTATATTCCTTCACCTCGAGTACTTGAGGAAAATAATTTTGATGATATAATAATTTTTTTCTTAGTATGTACATAAGTATGTAATGTTCCAATATATGAAGTTAACATAATGTAGTCTAAATTCATTTATTTTTTTCACAATTTCTCTTGTGATGTAGCTATATTCATCAGAATATCTTATTAAAAATTATTAAACTTTTCAAGAGTTAGAGAATTTGTCACGGTTTGATTTTTTGATATACAAGACAAAAGAATGACTTTATTTTTTAGTGCTACTTATGTAATTTAGATTGTCAAGAAGTTTGCTTGAAAATGGTTATTACTATATAACCATTTGCCCTTTGGTTTTGCTGATATACTATATCTTAATATTTAAATATTTTTCAGAACTTTACAACCAACAAGCTCATTATAGAATTTGTTGACCAAACAACCTAATGTTTTCTAATTATAAATATGCATTCAAAGAAGGTAGATGGGAGGGAGGAATCCATCAGCAACCGCATAACATGAACTTCAAAGTTGAATAAGAATTAAAGTAACTAGAAGCACATATTTCACATAGATTTACCAACTCGGCTAAGCAATGGACATTTTCTCAAGTATGTGAAAACAACTGTAACACCCCGTATCCAAAACAGAACAGAAATCAGTTTTTCAGAAATTGCAGGTGCAATCTACGGTCACCATCTACGGACCGTAGTCTGATATACGGCCCATACTGTGGATCCGTGGTTCACCACTCTAGTCCCTCCCAAACGCACTCAGAAAAATTGGCTAAGTCTCAACCCACAGACAGACCTACGGTCTGTAAGTCAAACCACGGTCCGTGGTTTGTGTCCATAAATCAAGACCCCTATTACCCAACCTTTAACATGAACTACAGACGACCAACACGGACCTTCGTTTGATCAAAGGTCCTTTAACACTCTATATTAGGTCAATTTCACAACTCAAAAGCTTTTAGTTATTTCATTACTAACCTTATCTTGTTCAACGTTAATTGATAGTCTTGTACCATCCTTTATGAAGTTATAAGGATTTATTCAATGTGCTATTGTGTTCACAATGTTCATTTAGATAGGGTATGTTGGGACTTGTCCCAATCGTTGGCATACCCTTGGTTATGAGTTCATTGAGTTACATCTTGTCAAGTTAACTTATCAAACATGTATTTGGCCTTACAAGACACATCATAATTACATTGTCCATATAAGATTGGTATGATTTAGTATTGGACAATTCTAATAATATTTTGGACATAGTATTGCTAGCCAATTTATTGGCATAAATCAAACTTTGATATTATCACTAGCCAAGTCAATTACTTCATGAATATACTATAGTAATTTCATCATTTTAAGCAAACCAACTTTTAGCCTTTGATTAGCCTATAAGAACGATTCCATCTTCTCGAACACAATTAGGCATTACAACATTTATTATCTCATGTAAATAATACCCTAATCATACAGATCTAACATATAGGTCTCATTTGACATTATAAATCACTGAAACATACACATCATGATCAGTTAGCACCACATACGAACAACATGCCCAAGATTTGCATTATACATAATACAAGAATCGGAAATAGAGAGAACTAGGGAGATGAACATTCGATTCATTGGGAACAACCCTAGTTTCGGTATTCTTGAATTCAAAACATTTGAAAAGCCTCTTGGGAAAACGAATCCAAGAGAGAAAACCCATACCTTACTGTAGAATTGAATCTACGAAGATCACCCCGTTCTTTGCATGAAAACCTTGGCCTTGAAATCGCCTAAGATTTTTCTTACGTTGTTCACTTCAGTCGTAGGTTTTCTAATGGTTAAACGTGAGTCTAAGTCTTATGAATTGAATATTGACTAATTCAACTTAGAATAATTAACTTAATTATATAAATCAATTACCTAATTACCAAAACGCCCCTCCTAAATTGACTAAAAATAGGAGAACATTTGACTTAACCAAATTCTGAAATTTTGCTTAAGAGTCTCAGTTTTGACAATTTAAATTAATTAATTAAGTTACTAATTTAATTAAATAAGTGATCTAGGGTAATTAATAAAGTACCCCTAAGTTGCTAGGACCATAACTAACCATTTTGGACCATTCTAGGTTAGGTACTAGGATGTTTCTTTAGTTAGTTACTCGGCTAGTGTCACCTGGTTAGGTCTTAGGTTGTCGGGTGCACTAGTTAGTTAATTTTAGTTAGTCCTAGGTTAGTTAGCTAGTTAGGTCAGTTAGTTAGAGCCTAGGATTGGTTAGGAAGTTCGGCCCCACGTGGCTTGACCCTACGCGTGCCTGCCCTCTAACCTCCCTAACCAAATCGGTTGGATTGGTCTCTCGCCCGGTAGCACATGTGCTTGCACATGTGTTGACGTGCTATAACGCCCCAAAATGAACTAAGGTGAACTAGAGCCTCATGGTTGTTTCTTGAGTTGATTTTAAGTTAAACGGAGTTAGTTTGGTGTCCTTAGGCAGTGTGCAAAGTTTCGTGAAGTTTGGAGGTCAATCGACCAAGAACGTCCATGACGTTCGGATGGTATGCCTTAGAATGTACTTGTGTGTCTTGGTGAGTTTGAATGAGTTTTACGTGTTCGTTTTACTTAAAACTTGTGTTGGATGTTCCTAAGACCTAGACCACTTAGTTTAGGGGTTTAACGTCCGGGCACGACTCCACCTAGGACCCACGAGAGGCCCTAGATGAAGGGCCCAAGACTTAGGCAAAGTCTGCCCATCAGTGGCTCACGACGACCCTGGCGACGGTCCGTTTCACCCACGATGGTCCTTCGAGCAAGGGCGTCGCGTGGAACAGAGAGTGGGGAACTTGGCCATGCTCCATTTGGAGCCAAGTGTTTCTCGACGGGACCCCGTGACGGTCCGTGGTGCACGTGACGGTCCGTCGAGGGAGGTCTCGTCGACGAGGCCTGCCAGTGCATGACTTAAGGCTGCCAACTTGGGGTGTTTTATGTAAATACACCCCAAGTCTTATAAGACCCTAGGTGTATAATTTTGGTGTTTTTAGGTTATATTAAATTAGTTTTAAACCCTAGACCTAGACAAGACCCCCTCACTTCTAAATTCAAACTCTCTCTCTAAAGAAAACCCTCTCAAGACTCTCTTGGAAGCTAGAAGTCAAGGAAGGATAGGAGGGCTGCTTTGGGCTTGTTTCTTCATCAAATTCGTGGGTTTATTTCTCCTAAAGGTATGGTATCCATTCTTGAATATCTTTCCATTCAAGAAGCCAACTTCCAAAATGGTTTTCTAAAAGGGTTTTTAAACTCAACTTCTTCTAAACTTTGATTTCTATTATGGGTATTCTTGTAATTAAGTTCTAATGGTTTAAATGTATTTATCTTGGTTTGAATTGATGATTTTGATGTTAAAAACTCCATGAAACTCTTGCTTATGCATACTTCAACTTTTGACTTAAAAATAGGTTATGTGAGCATGATTTGAGTAAGGTATGAACTTGGGTCTTCTTGTAATTGTCATGTTGGTGTAGCTACTGCCCTAAGGGCTTTAATATGGTGAAATATTGATAATTTTCTTATGGGTGATGATGGTTTGATTTGTTGATGAGTTGCTCTCATTGTATATTTCTTATTATGAATTGCTATTTGAGTGGTATGGTCCACCTTATGGGTGGCGGTGCTAATTGATGAACTTGATGTTACTTAGTATGTTTTGAGTATGTGATCTTGAAGGTCTAATATGTGAAATGAAGATATATGTGAAATGGTTCTTGCATTGTGTTTGATGTAGCTTGAATTGCATGTTTGACCTAGTTTATGTCTAAATGAAGTGTATGATTATGAGAAGCATGTAGAGTGTGTAACTCGATGAAACAAGGTTAAAGTAAGCGTAGAACTTGTTTATAATTAGATGATACTTATATGCAAAGTGTACACACACACACGCACTTTAAAGAATGTATTATGCCAAGTGGAGCAAAAAAAGGGGAATCTTGAGGTGGACACACTTCGTGAGTTGAGATGTAGTGTCTAGTAGCAACCTCTCCATTCCTAGTGAGCTTTCTAAGATAGACTATTATGTTGAAAAATCCGTGGGGAGTTATGCCTAGCACCGAGAGGATATGAAGGGGAGGTGGATTGCACTTCGTCAGTTGAGATATTGTAATCCAAAGTACCTCTTGAGATGAGTACTCCTCGTTAGTAGAGAGTGAGTTACTTAGTAGCAATCTCCTTATCCCTTACCTATGTGCCCGCATAGGTCTAGCTATTGGAAAAGCCATGTAAACGCTAAGAAGCATGACCTTACTCTAGGCAAGTAAGGATCCCTCATCCGATAGGGGTTAATATCGGGATTCCATGTCTAGCTCTCATGGTCTTTGTCGGTTAAGCTAACTCCCACAAAAGAATTGATTTGAAACTAGTTAACTTGTCTATTGTTGATATTGTGTATGTATATCGTGAAGTGCTCCATCCACATTAGTTACCGAGTAGGAGCACTAAGTGGGAGTAGTAGTATGGGATGCTATTCTCACATTGCACTTGGTGTGACCTATACCTACTATGGGAGAAGAGTATCTTCATGAAATCCGTGTGAATGAGTACTATGGTGTAGTGTTATGGATGATTATTGTGGAGTACTTGAGTAAATGGAATCCATTGGAGCATTAAGTGGGAGTGGTAGTATGGGATGCTACTCTCACATTACACTTGGTATGACCTATATTTTCCATGAGTGTTTTTCATATGTTAGTCAAGGGTGTGGATTTGATTTCTAACGAAGCAAGCCTAAGATTTGGTAGTTTTAAGGGTCGCTTTGGTGTGCTTCGAAGGGAGGTGTAATGAGAGTCCCTTCTTGGCTCACCTTAGGGAGTCTTAGGATAACCTTGGGTTAGGGCAACTTCAAAGAAAAAGAGTTCATATGACTTGGACCGTGCCATTCACTGTAAGGTCTCCATTGTAAGAATTCAAAATGTTCACTATGATGCTTTGTTCACTTTTCATTGTTCTTTTAGTAAGTTTACTGAAATGTTCCTTTTGATTACTCTAAGTTTTGGTAAAGTTGCCATAAAGTGTTAATTGTCAATTCTTTTGTTGGTTTGTTTCTAGATTCATGAATATCGCTTTAATTGCATGAAAAGTTATTTTTACTAAAATGTTACTTTTCGTATGTTTTCTCATATGCCATACTTAGTACATTGTTGTACTAACCCCATACTTTTATATACCTTATGATTATAGGTTGGAAGCCTTTTTGGAGGATCGGAGTTGAAGCTTGGGAATTCTATCTCTCAAGAATTGGGTATGTCCTTATATATTCGAGGACATAGTTTTATGTTTCTTAGCTTCTTTATTAAGACTTAAAAATGTATTTACTTTTATTGTAAAGGGCCGTGTCCCTAAGATTCCAAGTTGTGTCTTCAAGTTGGCTTGTGACGATAAGATTTCCTAGTATTTATGAAAAGACTCCTTTTATTATTATTATCGTGAAAAGTTTTAATTCCGCACTACTTTTCATGCTTTATGTTATGAATGCTAGTTAGAGGGCTTGTACGAGACCCCAAAGGGGTCAAGTACGCCCGGTCATGATTCGAAGGTTTTCCCTAACTTTTAGGGGGTGCTTTCGGGTCATGACAGACTTGGTATCAGAGCATAAGGTTTTGGGAAATAGTTTAAGGTCTGAAAGTCTCACAAGCCACATCTAGTAGTATCTTGGTCATTGGTGTGAGTCGCGACACATCCATGGACAAGAGGCTATAGGATGCTAGAAGTTTCACTTTCTTCTCTATTCTAGTATCGTGCCTTAAAGTTGAGTATATAAGGTGTCTATTCTCAACCTCTTCTTTTTGTGTTTTTAGGACATGAATACGAGGAGATCGACCGCTAGAAGGGAGGAGGGAGGTATACCAAATGAGAGAGTCCTTCCCCGTGTTGACCAAGTTCCTATTGTTGGCTTAGGGGAGGAAAATGAGGAGGTTCCTCTTCAAGAACCTCAAGTGCCTCCGGAACCTCAAGGACCTCAAGTGCCTCCTATGCCTCAAGCTCCTTTTGTTGAGGGTGATATGACTAATGCGGAGTTGAGGGTTCCCCTAATGAACTTGACCCAACTCATGACGGCTCAAGGTCAAGTTGTCAACAATCACTTTGTGGGCCAAGCTAACCTAGGAGATAGGCCCCAACCAAATGTTAGTACTCCCGCTTCTAGGATTCGGGATTTCATGAGGATGAACCCTCCTACTTTTCATGGCACTAAGGTGGATGAAGATCCACAAGACTTCATAGATGAGGTTTTCAAGGTGGTAGATGCTATGGGTGTGACCCCTAGGGAGAAAGCGGAATTGGCCGCTTACCAACTTAAGGATGTTGCTCAAGTGTGGTATGAGCAATGGAGGGGTGAGAGACCCTTAGAAAGAGGACCGGTTGATTGGGAGGAATTCAAAGAGGCTTTCGTAAATAGATTCTTTCCTTTAGAGTGGAGGAAGAAGAAGATGGTTGAATTCATGAACCTCCGTCAAGGGGGAATGAGTGTGCAAGAGTACTCTCTCAAATTCACCCAACTCTCTAAGTATGCCCCGACCATGGTAGCCAACCCTAGATCTAGGATGAACAAGTTTGTGATGGGCGTGTCTAGCTTGGTGGAAAAAGAGTGTCGTACGACTATGCTTCTTAATGACATGGATATCTCTAGGCTCATCGTTTATGCGCAACAAATTGAGGAGTCCAAAATTAGGGAGATAAGGCAAGAGGGTAAGAGACCTAGGTCGGATGATTCTAGTCACCAAAGGCCTAAGAAGAGGTTTTATCCCCAAGATTCTTCTATGGGAAACAAGGATAGGGCTCCAAATCAACTTTCTCAAGGTGGTGGTCATTCCTATGAAAGGGCTAGGTGCCCTACTTGTGGCAAGCAACATGGGGGTAAGTGTCTTGCCGGAACGGATGGTTGTTTG